>UYYA01004116.1:11566-165446 GCA_900624975.1 Angiostrongylus costaricensis | reverse complement strand
TCTCCTCTCATCCCTCTCACACGAAAAGGGCGCTTGTGAGAAACATGTATCGAGCAGCTACCAGCGTGTGCACAGGAAGACAACAGAGAGAGGAGTCCCGGAACTTGGCGCGGCAAATAGCCATTTTTAATGGTTACGAAACCGTAGCTCGAGATAGGTCTAGAGGAAACCACAGGTACCCCAACGATAACTCTAGCGACAACAAGGTCCCGTTTATACTGCCCTTCATTTCAAATGAAGTAAGTGCAGCTATAAAACGCTGTTTAAGAAGGGCCAGTCTAGAGAATTTGGTAACGATAATCGAAATACCACCGAGTAATCTAAGGCGCCAGCTAGTTCGTAACCGCCTATACAACCGTCTATGTGCAACGCAAAATTGCATAATTTGTCCCAATGGTAGAGACGGTGACAGCATGAATTCGGGTACAGTCTATCTGATCTCTTGTAAAGCGTGCGGGAACGAATACGTTGGCGAAACGGGTAGGCCACTCTGCGTACGTATAAAAGAACACCTAGTCGGCAAACGTAAGCCAAGTACTCCACTAGGTACGCATAGCACGCAGAAACATAACGGAGAAGATTTTGAAGTAAGGGTTACGATCCTCGCGCAAGAATCGAGAACACAAGCGCGCAAAACTCTAGAGGCATTCTGGATTAATTGCAAGAATCCGAAAATGAATCGCGGGGAGGAATGCCTCGTTATCACGCGTGATATAGGGCAGTATATAAACCTGTTATTCTGATAGGAGGAGCACATTACGCTTCCATGTGAATTTGGTGCGGTCGGTCTTCACGCGACATACTCAGTGGAAGACTCATAGAAAGCGGTGAGTGTGCAGAGCTATGCTAAATGTGATTGAAATCTTGGTTTAGCGCTTTCTGTTTGGTTATGGAGGTGTTTGGCCGAATGGATTGCTGTCAAGTTGACCCTTCCAGGCTCTGAGGAAGGCGAAATCCGCCGAAACGTTAGCTTGTGCGTAAATAAAGAAATAAAATAGCGCCTCGTGCTTGCTGAACAGAAGTAGAAAGATAAGTAACATCAGTTCATAGTCATGTGTGCTATGCAATATTTTATTTGTATGTATGTGAATTATGTCCCACATCTCGATTTGACTAGCACGCTACAATCATGTTACTATGAAATATCGTGAAATATCAAAGAGACGGTTTTCCAGAAAACGTTTCGATCTCACGCACCTGCCAAATCCTTTCGTACTCCATGTACAAGTTGGCATTCTGATCGCTAAGCTCGGCGCGTTCATCGGCAAGTCGACCATTTCTGAGATTATGCAGACAATTAATTAATTGAGTTTTACATGATTTATAGATTTGGCTTCAAAATAGGAGTGAAACAAAAATACATGAGTGTAAAAAGCACAGGAAAACACGCGAAACACTCGTGCAATAAATCGTCCTCACGATTAACCTTCTGGATCCTCCAGTTTACATGACAGCAGCAAGTTGAAAATCACATTTGGTCATGAGTAAATTCCGCAGTCAGTTTCCAGATATTACTATTTTAAAGACTTTAGTCTTCATTTTTATTTCCACTTTTCAAAAAGAAGACCACCCACTCCCTCATTTGAACCTCGAGATCGGCCTCAGCTTTTGAGATTTGAGAGCGAAGTTCCGCACACCTTGCACGATCTGCTTGTTCAGCTTGACGAATAAACTCTATTCTGAAATACAGCATAACATTAAAGTTATAACTCGCATGAAATGCTGAGATATTTGCAAAACTCCGGACCGCACAGGCCGTGTTCGTTCCCCACTGCATACACCTGCGGTCCGGAGTTTTGCAAATATCTCAGCTTTTCATACGAGTTATATTTCGCAACATACCCTGTCATTAAGAAGAAAAAGGCAGTAAATAAAAGGGTTAAGATTAAAGTTATACTCTGCTCCTTCACTCTAATGTATTCATTTATCACTGATAAGATAACAAGAGGTCTATAAGAATTTTATTCAGTGATAGAGTGCAGTTCTAAATACTAGTGAATTCCTCTTGATCCGACTACGAAGACCGACAGCAGGAGGACAAACGGCTTTGGAAGATCTGCTCGGCTCATTCTGGTTCCGAAGAATGCGATGGAGCCGAAACATAAGGTGAATAAAACTTATTACCAGCTTCATGTTAACTTATTAATGCAGAATAGTACTGATTATTTCATCATAGCGAAGCTAAACGAAAGTAATTTCAATTAACACAAAAATAATTAGTTTACGTAGTACATGGAGAACGGGTGCGTGTGGCACAGTGGTCGGAGGCGCATTGCAACACACACGTGGAATCGATCCCTGCGCCCATGACCCTTAGCCTTCCATCCCTCCGGAGTCGACAAGTTGGTACCAGACTTGTCTGGGAGGATAGCAGCACTGGCTCGATATATCGGTAGGCCACCGCGAGTCTTGTACAGGTCAGATATGCATTCAGTTACCTTCAAACGATGCTTAATGATGTTGAAGGCATGGTAAATCCCTCGTGGGTTGATCAACGCCATGGGTTTTATCCCTTTTTTAGCTAATACATGCGGAAGTGAAATAAAGGCTTTACTTGAGTGGATCGAAAACATTTGCAGTCAGATCTTCAGAGAAGTTATACCATATGTGTGTGCACAAACCAATTCACCAGTTTAGAAGAAATAATATTTTGTAAAGCGAAGAATCAACTACAAGTGGCTTTTATCTACATGACTCGCTACTATTCGTCTGTTCCACATATCTCCATAGATGGGATATTATTTCTTTTGCAGAGCTCCGAACCGCAGGTGTCTGCGGTGAGGAATGAACGCGCTGTTGTCCTTTCCGGGGAGTAACACGTTCACCACCACATCACACGGGTCCTTAGTTTCGCCTTTCTCTCAGCTACTTCTATCGATCAGCGCCATCAGCAATCACCCGTTAACGGGATTGGTCTGGGGAGCCCACAACAGCACTGAACCCAGTTATGCTGAGGCTGCAGTTAAAATCACAACATTTCACTTTTTATTTGCCACCTACGACAGTTTTTCACGGCAAGGTATTGTGAGAAATCCAACCACAACGATGCTGTGATATTTCCAAAACCACGGACCGCACGTCTCTGCGGTAAGGAATGAGCGCGCTGTTACCCTTTCCGGGAGTTAACTGTGTCGTGGTAAGTGCCTTAGCCCCTAAAAGGGTAATAGCCTATTCGTTTCCCACCGCAAACAGCTGCAGTCCGCAATTTTGCAAATATCTCAGCATCATTGTGGTTGTATTATTTTTTTTATAGAACTCGTCTTCCACATCTACTGTGCGGTTCCCAGCACTTCTCACACTCGATTCGTTTCTTGGCACACATCGTCCATGAAGGTCTTCCAACTTCTCACGTGTGGCTTCGGCTGCTGCATGACGACCTTCCTTGTCGCTGAATGCTGAACAGGTCGATTCTCTCTGGAGTCCTGAGAGGGCTGGCCTAGAGTGTCCCCACTTAGTTTCTAGAGATTTTTCCCTTATAAGTCTAGTACTAATTTGCCGAGGCCGCAGGAATGAGAAGTTTGCTGAACCTGGGACGGAATGGAGTCTATTCGGCCAAAAGCCTGCAATCAAGTAAAAAGGAAGTATGTGGAAGGCGGTTAGGAGTCGCCTCCAACAAATAAGCTCCATGTCCACTCTGGGAGAGCCTGGCCAGCTACCAGTATGTATACCCGGACTCAACGTTCAGAGCACAACAAGCTGTACGTGGGTATCAAAAAAACTAAAAACGGTAAAAGAAACGGCCCTCATCCCCCTTACACCGAAAGAGCTTCCAGTTCTACAGCGTTGGATAGGGTGAGTACGGGAGAGGCTGCTAAAATCTCAAGGCCAATGGAAGCTGCCTGGATTGCAAAGAACTAAGGTACCTACGATTCACGTACACTTGCATCCAAGTCCTCGATGGAAGACTTGCTCATGCAAGCAAGAAGAGTAAGCTACGACGAGAACGGGCTGGCCGAAACGAGACGACGTCACTTATTCAACGCCGTCTATGACACCGGAGAAAAACTGTTCTTCGGAACATGCGACAGTAGATAAGTCGGCAGCGTCGGCGTTCTCGTCAACACGAGCTTCTCCATGAACATCAATTCGTTCGAACAACTTACAACCCAAATCCGACGTTTACGATTAAAAAGACGTGGATCAATTCCGGCTTTGACAATCTTCGTCGTTCATACGCCGACATCAAACTATGGCGAAGAAAAAGTCGAAGCGTTCTATATGCACTTGGAGAAGTTCTACAGAGAAGACCACGCATTCTTCAAGGTCATCATTGGAGATTTCAACGCCAAGACTGAACCAATAAGAACGTCTGAAAAACGCCACATTGGGACCCACGGATTGGAATGAAATGAATAAGGCGAGCGGCTGTCTGAGTTTATCATGACGACCAAGACCATCCATGGTAACTCGCAATTGCAGAAGACAGACACTCAACGCTGGACCTGGAAGTCTCCCAATGGATAGCACCATAACGAAACAGACCACGTCATAGTAAATAGAAGGTTTTGCCTAACCGATGTCGCTGTTGTCGCAAAATTCTACACTGGATCAGATCATCGCCTCCTTCGTGCAAGATTTTGTTTCTAGCGGAAAGGAGGAAAAGCCGCTAAATTCAAAAAACGAAGTTCCAGAGGCACCATAACCTGGCACTCGCTAGCCGGTTGTTGGGAAGATGCCGTTGTCGGTAACATTGACGAGGAATGCTATCGGTTCATTCAACATCTTCACGTTAGCGCTATGAAAGCTGAGAGTTCGAAAGTCACCAAGAGAACCTCTCTCTAGAAACTTTTGAGCTGATACGTCAGCGTGGAATCGCACGAGCTGCAGACAACGGCGAAATAACGTCCGAACTTGCAAAACAATGCACACATGCGATAAAAGAAGATGTTAAACAGAGAAGAGCAGCAATAATGGTCGAAGCTGCAGAGGCTGGGAAAAGCATTCGCAAAGGTCACCGAAGCTTCGCCAGTTACAAGCCTAAGATGATTGCACTCCGACGCGCAGACGGAACAGTAACAGAGTCCAGAAAGGCAATGGAGGAAATCATTCACGAATACTGCTCGGATCTCTTCGATAGCCACGCCCACCTTCCGTTATATGAAATAAAGGAGGTTGGACATGTTGTACCACAAGTACTCCCTTCCGAAATCCGAGATGCTATTTCGTCAGTAAAAAATCGAACAGCACCAAGTCCGGAGAGGATAAGACCAGAACACCTGAAGAACCTTCCGCCAGTCCTCGTAAACACACTGGCTCGGATCTTCACACGTTACCTGTCTCGATGCAAGACCCATACTCAGTGGAAGACCAGCAGGACCATGTTATTGTTCAAGAAGAGCGTCCTACACGATATCGGCAACTATCGCCCAATCTGTTTGCCGTCTCTCGTCTGCAAACTTTTCACTCGAGTAATCCTAAACAGGATTGACAGAACACTGAACGAAGGACATCCATGTGAGCAAGCATGGTTTCGAAAAGGATTTAGTACGATGGACCACATCCACACGATAACAAGACTCATTGAAGTATCGGGGAGCGCAAGAGACCGCTCTGTCTCACTTTCATCGATTTAAAGAGGGCCTTTGACTCAATTGAGATGGAAGCAGTCATGGAAGCCCTTGATAGTCAAGGAGTCCCTACTCAGTGTATAAAGATTCTTCTTGAACTGTACAAAAATTTCACAACCAAGATATCACCATTCTACAACGATATAACATTGACGTCAAAAGAGGGGTTAAGCAAGGCGATACCATCTCGCCAATATTATTTACCGCCACACTCCAGAACGCCATGCGAATATTGGAATAGGATAATATGGGAGTGAAAATCGATGATCGTCAGTTGCATGATCTTTGCTGATGACATCGTCCTTATAACACTAAACATTAGCCACGCGGAACGTATGCTTGACGACTTTGATAAATCCTGTGGAAAAATTGGTCTTCTACTAAATCTCACAAAAACGATGTTCATGAGGAACGGATTGGTTTCGCACGCCCCGTTCACGCTCAACGGTACGAATATCTCTGAATGGTTCGCCCGTTCGAGTCACTCGACGATCAACGGTACTACAAGTGACAGGATAGGTGACAAAAATTACACAGACGTGCATAGCGCAGTGGTTAGTGATGCCATGCAGTACATATATCTTCCGTTCCGCTCTGATCGGAAAGTTAACATCAATATCATTGATTCGGATAAAAATCCTAATCTGACACTTCGGTAGGATCCGAAAACTAGTGTATAAGGCAAATATTTTTTCATTCGCCTCTAATGATGCGTAAGGAAATCGAATACATGACGTATTCCTCAGAAATTAATCGATGTCGGAAGTTTTATCCTTATCTTTATAGAAAACATATTCCGTTTCAAATATGAATACCGTCTGTTGTAAAGGGTGATGCTGTCGTTTATGCGTTTGGCACGAATCGTGTTCTCAGCGTTTTGCATCAGAGCAATAATCGACTCGTCTCGTGTCATCACCAAAGCCTTTGAGTAGTTTGCCTAAACTAAGAATTTTTCGAGCTCATATCCGCTTAATGTGCCTCTGTATTGTTCGCCTGACCTTTGCTGTTTACGTTTCAAGGAATTTCTCATTGAACAATGACCAGCATTTCATACTTCCTAAAGACGCAGATTACCAAAAGAAAGCTGTTCTATACAGTGTTTGCACCACAATGCCTTATTATACGGTGGATTTCGACCTTTTTAGAGCCGCTGTTGTTAATTATGAATGTGGTCGATGTCTCTACTATACGTTCACTGACCGGTACACATTGAGTTCAACAGATACCACATGTACTTAAAAATTATACGTCGTTGCGAATGTGTTAGTGAAACGGATGGAAAAAATTCTAAGAGTAATTTTTACCATTAAACAATTTATTGATGTTTCGTAGGGTGCTTGATGCGGCTTCAATGATGGGAGACATCAGGTTCAAGCGAGAAAAAACATTGCTGTCCAGGTTTCTATTTTTGTGAAGAGCCTCATCAAGGTATGATATATGATTTTTCTTGTCATCATTCTTCAAACCTGCGGTATTTTTCGAGTCCTGCAGAAAAGGTGTTTTTGTTGATGTTTCTTGGGTTAATATTGTGGTAGCAGCACCAATCATGCAATCAACAGTGTCTAGGACGACACTCCAACTCCATCCAGTAGCACCGGCAACTCTGACGTAGTGATCAAAGTCCTTAATGTTTTATTCATTTTTATTCTATTTGACCCGTCTTCACATCTACTGTACGAATCTCAGCACTTCTCACAATCGATTCGTTTCTTCGCATCCATTGTCCACAAAGATTTTCCAACTTTTACGTAGGAGGCTTCGGTTGCTGCTTGAAGATCTTCATTTCATCTTGAATGTCGTAGAATGCTGGTCGATTCGACTCTCCCTAGGGTCCTAAGATAGCCAGGCTGAAGCGTTCCCAGTTGGATTGCGGAGAGTGATGTTTTTCCCAGACAAGTCCGGTACCAATTTTCCGACCCCGGAAGGACGAGTGGCTTGGTTGGCTCGAAGCAGAATCGAACTAGCACCATTCTCGTTATGACGGACATCACTACCACTGTGCACTCCGCTACTTTATGTAAATAGGGCATTATATAATAAGTTATTTAGTCACCACAAGCTTGTAGGAGGCGTTTTTTACTCATAATACTCACACCATCTGTTATCTAGAAGCTACGTAGACAGTAGAAAGTTTGAGAATATTGTAACTTCTTTTTTGTTCACGGCCTCTTCGGTTTTTTTTTGCTTTAGCAAAGCTATTTCACAAACCATTCACCTTGAATTCAGTGTTTTGAACACCCCAAGAATCATGTAGATGACGAAGTTCGTCGACCATTTCTACATTTTCACGTTCAAGTTCTTTCACCAGAGCAATATAGCGCTCTAGGCGAGAGTTCAGATCCTGAAATTAGTGTATCGTTGTCGGCTTATGCTGAACCAGATTTATTCCTCAATATCTAAACGATTTTTAGAAGTCACTTTCACTATAATTTAATGGAGAACCTGAAATTCGGCTTTTTCATGCGGATAGAACGCGTTAGCTTCTCCGAATCTACTTCGACCGGAAGCGACTTCGACTGAAAACTTTCAAAATTAACAAGTGCTAAAATAACTTTTTTACACGAAATATAGCTAGGATCGGGATATTAATCCTAATAAATTAGCAGATTAGTATACAAATGTATGCTACTGCGCTCTCGATAGGGTAATGCTTAGTGTTCAACTTTAAAAGGTGACGAAACTAAGAAATTGTCCTAATTTCAGTCCATACGTTTTTCCTATTCGAAAATTCTCCCAATTTCAATGCTTATCTGATCTTTTATTTAATATGATCGTTCCAAAATTTAGAAGAGAATGTGGGAACGAAAAAATAGAGAACCACTTACCTTCCATGACTGATGCCGTTGGTTTCCGTAGTGGCTTGCCTTATCTGAGCACGTTGCTTTATCTAGGAAGCGCCATAAGTACGAAGAGAATAATAGCGTGGGCAGTGAGACGAAAATTCCTTGCTCATATATGATTTTAAATGATTTTCTTCGTATTTTTGTTGAGCAAACGCGAGGTGTTACTATTCTTTGTTCACGATTAAGCTGACGTTTCGGCGGATTTCGCCTTCTTCAGAGCCGTTTTCTATGAGGTTTCCCCTTAGTGGGAACGCGTTTGCTCAACAAAAATACGAAGAAAATCACTTGATCAATGCCGAGGTTAATAGAAAGTCGGTCGTGGCAGTTATGATTTTAAAGATGTACACATGAAAGTAAACAACTAGGTACGTAAATAGGCACACAAACGGATATCACTTCTATAATCATGTTAACAAATAGCACCTGAAGCTAATTTTTTGGAAATCAATGACGATTTCTTGATTACTACGGTATTTGCTGGGTGGGAAAGAACTGTGCAGATTTATAGAACAGCCTTCGATCCGTCGATATGATCTCATATGGGACTATTATACAACACTCTTCCAAATTTAAACATGTTTAGAAGTAGAATCCTCAAGAAATTCAGGAAGGAAGTTTAAGCTTTTAATATTTCGGACGCAAAATCAAGTGCGATATCCTACTAGACACGAAATTAGCGTAGCTCAAATGCTTTCGCTTTAGAAATAAGACCTTTGGAGCTGTGAAGTGGATGACATATGCGTCATAAGCATCAGAAAATTAAAAGGTCATTGTGGTAGAATAAGATGACTTTTGCATGAAATCAAAGTTCTGCAGATTCCACTGGTTCTTACATCATCTAATAGAATCTCTTCTGACCCAAGACACGATGGTCCAAAGATGAAAGCAGCAGCTAATCTCGCACAAGATCCATTGTAAACAATGCGGAGACGCTAGGCTTTGAAATCGTAATTGATCTGAATTAGTTCTGTGTGGAGTGGGAAAGCTCTTGAAAGAGGTATATAAAGTATATATATCGATTTCCGTGCTGAGTCACACAAGCGACACATCAACACAATTTATTCCCTTGCCGTCTCAGAAAGAAATACTGAGTTTGATAATTCTAGTTGAACGTCACGTACAAAGTGAATAAAAAGTTGTCAACTTGTACTCTCACTAAGGAAAACCTCATTACAATTAATCACTAAAAACCTCACCAATACATGTAGAATTCCTCTTTGTTGATTTACCACCGTCTAATGATGTCATTTGTACTTGAAATAACTGAATGGACTCCACAAATCTTGGCTGACAATTCAATCACAAATTTTTGTGTATATAAAAAATTGGCGCCAGCCATATGCTGGATTTGAACGAGCAGAAAATCACCGAAAACCGGTAAAAAATTCAAAAAATTATCAGAAAAACACCATCCCTACAGTTTGAAAATGTGGTACTTCGGTGCTCTTCACTTAACCTCTCTCTATCGACAGAAGAATAAAATGTGCTAATTAGGCCCAAACACCGCCGTTCAAGTGCCAGATGGCAATTGTGATAAACACCTAATCACTCGTCTTATCGCACGATTCGAAGTATACCAGGTGGAAAGTTGACCACAATGACATGACGAAGCAGCGACTGTGACTACCACGAAAACGTTTCCATTTTGCTAAGATGAGGCGCGTGTAGCTCAGTGGTTGGAGGTGCTTTGTAATTCACACCTAGTCATTGGTTCAATCACTCATACCGGGCTTATCAAACCTTCCATCCCTCCGGGGATCACAAACTCGTACCAAACCTGTTTAGGAGAATAGCAGAACGAGTTCGATACAACTTTTAACGTAATATAGGGTCATATATCCATCTAATCACCTCTAACAATGCTTGCTGAAGCCGAATGCATGGCGCATCCCTCGTGGAATGGTTTACGCCGGAAGCTTTATAGCTTTAGCTTTATTACAATAGATACCATTTTAATGACTAATTAAAGGGTAAAAAACTAATTAAGGCAACAAACAGGAATTGTGATTTGTTTGCCGAGTAACACACATCTACCAAAAAGCTTCGTTTATTTCTTCTTTGTGATTTTATTCTGCACCAATAAATTACATAGGAATCCTACTACCAAACTAGAAACGTTGAAATGAATTTTGTGACTGACCCGTCAATAGAAGTAGCTTTTATATGACAATTTAGGTTTGAAAGAGAAGAGACGCCTTCCGAATCGGTGTGAAAGAAAAATTAGTAGGAAAATGCGGCGATGAGTTCGAAAACTGAGCAAAGTGTTGGAAATGCAACCAAATAACAGAATAAGAAATCCTAAAAAAACGCAAGTGAAGGGCAACTTTTGTGTCCGTGCGTATCACAATACAACAATCCTGCACTTATTTATAAAATACTTAATATCAAGTGCAAATACAGAACAAACATGGTTGAAGGTGATTCCAAAAAGTATCTCAGAGCTTGTTCTTATCTCAATAATGGAGAATGATCACTGATAGAGGGATTAATTAACGTCTGTGCAATAGTGCAAAATTATTCGAGCAACACCGTAACACCGTTAATAGCACTTACCAAAAGGTCAATTTCGTCGTTACTCTAGAAAATATAGGTGGGCATAAACATGTTTCACTTTATTGTCCTTTTTTTAATATTCACGCATTCATTACTACGTATAATTTTCGTTGTCTGGAGCAAAGCTGAACTTTTGGTCGGTTGTGGGCTGCATCGAAAACAATGCGCGTCGTCCATTGTGTGCCACCATCATTATGTGTGCTCATTGAAATTAGTGCGAATAGTCTCAAATTTGTTGAGCGAACGTTATCGCACACAAACTATGACAGTGGATTTTAACAGTGCGACAGAAGGCGATGTACGACGAAGAATCAATCAGACCTTATCGGTTCGTCTCATCGTTACTCAAAACAAAATGATAAAACAAAGCAACCAACAACATGGAATGCGAAGAATTTGAACGCTTCACTCGCTTCAATTTCGGGTTCTCTTAAAAAGTATTGCATAATTTTAAGAAATCTCAATGTTTATCTTTCTATTAACTGCCTACTACAATTTTTACGGCAGGGTATTATGCGAAATCATCAACAACGATGCTGAGATATTCTCAAAATTTGCACCCCTGTCCAGATCGAAGCACGATTTCCCTTTCCGGGGTCTCGCGCATTACACACTGCACCATCGAGGCTCTTTCTCTGCGCTTTTTTCACCAAGTTTTCTGTTGACGGATAATTTCTGATGACACTGGTAGATAGAATACTAGCTGAGAGAAACGCAGGTCTCCGTGGTGTGGTTCGATCTGGCCCGTGGCCCACGTTTCGCGAATACCTCAGCATCGTTGTGGTTGATTTAGAAAATCTTATCGAAAATTAGGAGCGGTCTAAGTAAAGAAATTGGTTGGTTGGTGAAATTTTAGTCCGAAAAGAGACCTCTCGATGTGTAGATCGTTTTTCCAGAAAAATAGCTCTTCTTATTTTTACTTTCTAATAGTTCTTGATTACAACGAAATAACATGATCTAATTCCTTTTTAATTTCATTTCTCTGCGCATTAAAACTATATGAAACACCGAGACAAATTCTTAATTTAGTCACATAAAAGGATAAAAAAGGATAAAGCTCTCGGCATTGATCAATCCCTGAGGGATGCGCCATGCATTCGACTTCACTAAGCATCGCTTGTAGGTGACTGAATGCATATCTGGCTTTTACAATGACTTGCAGTGGCCTACCGATATGTCGACCCAGGCTGCTACCTTCCCAGAGAAGTCTGGTACCATTTTCGCCGACCCCAGAGTGATGGAAGGCTTGGTGGGCCATCGGGGCAGGGATCGATTCCACGTGTGTTGCAGGACGCTTCCGACCACTGCGCAACACGCGCCGCTAACTTAATGACATATTTTTAAAAGATGACTTCCCATCTAATCTTGGTACTAACAATGAATGTTTTACTCCTTTGATTGACTCGTTACAAAGTTTTGTTTACTGTACCATCCCTTCTAATGTATAGATCTTTTCAAAAAATTAGCTCTTCTTATTTCTACGTTCTAGCTGTTCCTGAGTACAGTGAAATAACACGATCTGATTCTTTGATAATTTCATTTCTGTACGAATTACAAGTACATAAAATACAGAAAAAATTCCTAAATCTAGTCAATATTTTCAAAAATTGACTTTCCATTCACTCTGGGTACTAACAATGAGTATTTCGCCTTCCTGATGAGCTTGTTATGAAGTTTTCTTTATTTCGGCCAATGCTTAGCACCTCCAGCTTGGGAACCCTCAGATCGAACATGGGTCCTCGCAGTTGCATTGAGTTGAATCCAATGGAGTAAGGTACCGTACGAATGAAACAGTCCAGAAAGGCGCTTTATAAAAGGCCACTGCCGAAAGTGGCTAGCCTACTTTCATTAACACATTCTTCTACTTGACAAAGAAATCTGACCATAGTTCTAAAAAGCACTATAAGTTCACGTTTCAAGTGCTCTCAAATCACAAAGCCTAACCGATCTTTTATTTAGATGGCAAAAACACCTCTATAAATTAAAGACAGCCGATGTCCAAGCTAAGAATTGTTAAGGCAGTACATGGGAAAGTATGACAATGTTAATGTGATAATATTTACACAACTCATCTACAATTTAAAATATTATTGCTGTGTCTTAAATCAATAACAAGGATAGGGCAATAGAAGAAAGTGGTAAGACTAGATGTTTTTTCCTTAATAAAATAAAACACTAAGAAAGGAAATTTTGATTGCGCAAAAGAGGTGAACAAGAAAAGAATCAAGTCAACAAAGCACTAAATATTGTTAGGTTTCGACTCCGTACTACATCGTTTGGAGCGAGTAAGGTACACATTCTCTACAAAACATCTTTTTAAAATCGAAAACAAAAAAATCATAAGAGTTCCTCAAAAAATGGAAAACATCTTCAATTGAGCAGAGATTGCTATAGCCTGCCTACATGCTGCTATATGTTACTGACTATAGAGACTTCGACTGAATGTCACGTAATCGAATGAGCCAGGCGGAGCATGAGGATCGTTGTAAGGCGCCATTCGTTGCATACAGTAGGCAGCTTGGTCACTTGGAAGCTCACGCCGCAACTCGTCGGCGGTGATGAATGGCTGAAAAATTTTGTCGTTCGAGCAAGGAAAAACCATAAAACACAGCCATTACTGTGAACGAAAAAGTTGAAACGTGGTGAATTCGACTGCAGCTTTAGATAAACTGAGTTCAGTAGCGACTTGTGCTTCCAGAAAAACTCCCAACGACGGGTAAAAGATGATAGTAAAGTTATGGCAAAAGAGCTACCTGAGACAAAGGCAAAGCAAGGGATTCAGTTGGTGCAGTGAATAATAGAAAAGACCCCGAAAAGTGTAGTCACGGGTTCGAAACGACACCTGATGTTCCAAGTATTGCTCATACCTCAGCATCTTCGCGATTATTTTACTTCATTTATTTCATAGCACCCATTTTTTACATCTACTGTGCGGACCTCAGCACTTCTTGCATTCCTATCGTTTCCACGCATCCACCATCCGCGAAGGTCCTCAAACTATTTGCGTGTGGGTTCGACTGATGCTTGAGGATTCTTTTTCTACTTCTTCATGGATGCCGTCCCAGGAGTTCTGAGATAGCCATGATGGAACGTTTCCACATGGATGGCAGAGTGTGAGTAATTCCAGGCAAATTTAATATCGATTTCCCGACGCCAGAAGGATGAGAGTCTTCGTGGGCCCGGTATGAGGTCGATCCAGCACCGTGTTTGCGATGAGAAGTTATGATAAGGTTTAAAAAAGACATTCGAGTTCATCCGGCATAGCACAGGTGGATGAAAGCATATCTGTCCTAGCATACCCATGTATAAGTTACTGTTTTATCCTCTTAAAAATAAATTTGCGGATCCCGAGGAGCAGAACGCTTGGTGGGCCCCGCATTCAGGATTAAACCAGAGACCGATCCTCTGTGTATTGGAGGGCATTTCTAACCATTCCGCTACACGTGCACTGAAGGTTGTCAACGCCATACTGTAACAATGAGAAGCGCTTCTGCACAATGGAAGCAGATGACGAAGTTTTGGAAATATCCAAAGTTACAAGATCAGAAAACAAACGAGAACGAAATCTTGTACGCAACGAATTCCACTGTAAAACATTATCAGCTCAACCACAATGATGCCAAGATAATTGCAAAACTTCGGACCGCACGTATATGCGCTGAAGAACGAAAGCGCTATTACCCTTTCCGGAGACTAACGCATTCACCACCACACCATGCGGGTTCTATACCAAAAATAGAACTAGCTGAGAGACAGGCGAGAAGTAAACATTGAGCTGATAATGTCAACTTTTTATTTACTTTACTGCCTAATACTATTTTTCACAGCAGGATATTATGTGAGTCACACATTATTAGCTCAATTTTTGTAGCACAGAACAACGCCACTCTTTACGAAAAAATTTTTAAAGAAACTGTGCATATGTCAACATGTCGTGGCGATATGATATGCGATATGAATCATATGGAGTCATTTCCCTTTGATGGTTTAATATTGCGCACAGAGCCTTTCTCCATACTTCTTGTAATCAGTTGATAGCTTATTGAACACAGACGTGACCGGAGTCGACCTGGATAAGACTCTATTCTGCACTGACAAGTAATCCACCAATCTTTTTTCGAACGAATTCACTGACTAGAAATTTGAAAGAGAGGCAACTGTTATTTCAATTCTAATCGCTATAATGAGTCATAGCCATTTCAATGAATCTGCCGACATAAAAATTGTAAATAGACACAGAATAATTTTGTGTTTTCTTGCTGAGCACAAGCGAGGTTGTGATTGTCCTAGTTATTTACGGTAGATTTTGACTAATTTTGCGCTATTCAGAGCATGGAAAAGTGGAAATGACTGCAATCCAATCAGCCAAATATCTCCATAACCTCAACAGAAGAACCGAGCTATTGATCAGTGTGGAAGTTGAAAGTAAATGGGTCATGGAAATTGCATGATACACTACACTCAGTAAAAATACAAAACACTTCCAAATGCTGACAGCATTATATTTGCATGACGGAGTACAGTAAGATGCAGCAAACAGCAGTATACACATCATTAACATCCATAGATCGATATAGTAATGTCTACTCTACAATCCCTGTCAAGTTTACAATCCCTCGAATTCTTCCCCGGCTATTGAAATATTATCCTCTATTATCGGAAGAAAAGAGCAAGGTTAGCGCAGTGGTTAACGGCAATGTCCATCAGGAAGCAAAGTGCTCGTTAGATCCTCTCCTCAAACCCTTCTCCAGTCCAACTAGTAACGCCTTAGCTCGGCTAGCGCTACGATTGCAAACAGAAACGACTCGGCCAGAATTCTACGACATTCGTTAAAAAAAGACGCAATCCTTAAGCAGTGGCCGAAACAACACACGAAATTCATTGTCTTCTTAAACAGCAAACATGAGTTTACTACCACAGCATTTACTAATTCACAATAGCCGATGTTTCGGTGGTTGAGTCCTCTTCGAAGCATGGAAAGTTCAAACTGACACGCAATCTCCTCAGCGAAACACTATCATATCTTCAGCAGACAAAACTTAATGCATAAATTTCTATCCGCCTAATAAACAGCTTCTTTTAAACACTTACCGCTTAGTTATCTGCAAGTCTTAAAGTTATTTAGTGGAGACCAGTCAAACAGAATCGTACATGGGCGAAGGATGCGCCTGGGTCAAGTCAAAGAATCAACCAAGGTATCGCACTAAGTCATGCGTGATCACAAGACACTCTTCCTTGTGGTTCATTTTTGGATATCCGGAATTTCCCCAAAACGCTTCAACAGTTTTACGCACTGATATTTTGTATTACTGTAAGAGGACAGTGAATTTATATGAAGTGCTGAGATATCTGCAAAACTCCGGACCACAGGTGTATGCAGTGGAGAACGAACGCGCGCTGTTGTCCTTACCGGGGAGCAGCGCACTTCACCGCTACACCATCCGGGTCCTTCGCTTTGCATGTATCTCAGCTAGTTCTATCGATCTTTTTGCCATCAGCAATCACCATCAGCAATCTTAACTCTTTTATTTAGATTGTGATTATAACGAGGCCTCAGCTTAACTGGGTTCAATGCCGATATTGGCTCCCCAGATCAATCCCGTTGACGGGTGATTGCTGATGGCAAAAAGATCGATAGAACTAGCTGAGATACATGCAAAGCGAAGGACCCGGATGGTGTAGCGGTGAAGTGCGCTGCTCCCCGGTAAGGACAACAGCGCGCGTTCGTTCTCCACTGCNTTTTGCCATCAGCAATCACCATCAGCAATCTTAACTCTTTTATTTAGATTGTGATTATAACGAGGCCTCAGCTTAACTGGGTTCAATGCCGATATTGGCTCCCCAGATCAATCCCGTTGACGGGTGATTGCTGATGGCAAAAAGATCGATAGAACTAGCTGAGATACATGCAAAGCGAAGGACCCGGATGGCGTAGTGGTGAAATGCGCTGCTCCCCGGTAAGGACAATAGCACGCGTTCGTTCTCCACGGCATACACCTGTGGTCCGGAGTTTTGCAGATATCTCAGCACTTCATACGAGTTATATTTCACAACATACCCTGCCATTAAGAAGAAAAAGGCAGTAAATAAAAGAGTTAAGACAGTGAATTTATTTCAAAATCTTCTTCAAGTATCCCTGTTTTATGCGCTCCTAGTAGAGTATTTGGCTCCACCTAACTTACCGACTAGGTGTCCTTTTATACGAACGCACAGTGCTCTACACATTTCGTCAAAAACTCGTCCCCGGGTACTTTACAAGAGATCTCTTGTAATCACTTGTATCACCTGTCGTGGCGTTGATCGTCAAGTGACTCGGACAGACGCCAGAAAATCTTCCATTTTCCCTGTCGCGTGCAAGAGTAGCCCAGTGGGTTCTGCTTGCTCTAGGGACACGTCGAGCATTATATCTTTCTTCAACACACGCATGCATGAACACGCCTAGCAAATACAGAAAGTATGTGCCAAATCGGCGCAACAGAAACAGAGAGTCCTTACCCCAATTCCGTCTGCGTCTCAGCGAACCAAAAGTCGCTTTTGGTCCGCCATTAACCCCCTATCCGCCACCTGGAGACGAACCACGTAGCCTCGCGACTAGCCGGCTTGAGATCCTTCATGTGAGGGAGATCTCTTGTAAAGCAAACCCAAAAAATTAACCGCAAGGAGGACTGTTTCCTGATCACGCGTAACCTCGCGCTATAGCTCAGGCTGACCTTTTGACCTGAGCCAGCCACATTCTTTGACCATAGAAGACTCTGCGAAGGTGATCTATAACGAATAACTGGAAGATTTACGAAGAACAAAACTGTCAGTGTTTAAAAAAATGCTTAATATGCGAATGAAATTTCATGTTCTAAGCTTATCCTGCTGAGTTCATTAAAGCGTTTTGTTGAGTAGATTGAACGTCAATTTCCGCTTTCCATGCCCTGAAGAAGGTGGAATCGCCGAAATGCCAGCTATTGTGAATTAATGAATGCTGTAATAATAGCCTCGTGTTTGTTTATCTATAAAAGACAGTGAATTAGTGATCAATGCCGACGTTAAAAAAAAATTAGTCTTGGGATTCGCAACAAGCGAAATGTTCGAAGACCTTTGTGGACGATGAATGTGAGGAAATCAAATCTAATGCAAGAAGTGGTGGGATCCGCAAAGTAGACATAACCACGAGTCATGTGAAATAAATCAATAAGTATGATATTCCTGACGAACCACAGAGACCACAATGGCTGAAAATTAAGCGCCTTCACAAGGGACAGAGCTGCTAGACACCGCGCATGGTGAACGCGTTAATCATTTACCTTGCCAGCGGCGAGTATACGGAATGAGTCAATCATTTGTTCCACTGTATCAGAATCGGCAGTCTCCAGAGTCATGAAGTCAAGGAATGCGTCGAATGGCACACGACCCATTCGATTTGGATCCACATGGGAAAGAATTCGATGAAGATCAACATCACCCTGAAAATGTTGCAATAACAAATTCAAACATAAAGAATGGTCTGAGAAAATCAGAGTTATTTAAACTAAATCGAAGGCGCTTACTTCTCGTCCAGGTCGAATGTTGTAGCCAATAGAAATAAGACACGACCGCAATTGCTCTGGATCGAGTCCCTGTCTGTCCTTATCGAAATGGTTGAATGAGGCACGGTATTCGTTGATTTGTTCCTCGGTTATTCCTTTACTATCACGCATGAGAATCTATACGAAAATACCATAGGAAAAGAAAATGTCACTATGAATGGGTTAGTTATTTCAATTTCAGCATGTTAATCTTATTCACTTTAGAAAATAAAAATTCTTTAAAAAAAATAAGGTGACTTCAGAAATTAGTGGTGAAGTTTGTTCTAAATATCGCATAACAACAAGTTTTGAACCGTCCGGGTCAAAAGTGGGAAAGAAGTAAGTAGAAGAAAAAATTTAAAAAGCGGCTCTCAACACTTGAAAGACATTGAAACTATTTTTAAACATAAAAAGTCAAAACTTGGTACCAATAAGTGACCAGTACACAATTCGAAGAAGAATGGAGTGGTTGAAGATTTATCACGGATGTCATCAATTACAAAGTGATGACGAAAACCTCGACACACCTGGTTCTCCAATTCACTCATCGTTCTATTGATGCTTGTGATGAGACTCTCCCAACCGACGCGAAGCGATTCCATTGAATATCTTAAACATATAAAGAAACCACAAAACAAACATTATCATCAAAGAAAACGTTCCATACCTGCTCTTTCTGTTCTCAAACACGAAATTTTCTTGCATCTCTTGGTGAATTCTCTCCAATTCGTCCAGGTTAGGTTTGTGGGTAAGCGCATCCTGGTAGATCCCACGCAACTGATATACAGCGTCTTCAAGACGTCCACGTCCGCCGAGTCCAATTGCAAGGACCTTGAAGAAAATCCAGCTTTCACAAGACAGGAAAAAGCACAGTGTTCTTTTCATCTTGAAAACCAATAAAGTAACAACCTCACAATTGCGTTTTCTTTAAAAAAAAATCCAGGGAATAGATTAATTGTACGTGTCATATGAAATCTCAGTGACTAGGAAAGAACAAATGGAGCGATTACTAATAACGTCTCCACTTAATCTGCTGCATAATAAGAAATGGTTTCTTTCCTTCGAAGGACAACAGGATTTCCTTTTTACCATATTGCCCACAAAGTTCGCATCATCTAGTTCAGCACGAAAATAACTATGGAAAAGAAGCTTGCTTCTGATGCTTATAACGTGGCATTTGCTTCTTGACTCTGTAGTAAAGAGTTCAAGAGGTAGTGAGGAAGGGTCAAGTTGATATCAGTCGATATTAGTTATACATATGTGAAAACGGAAGATATCCTCCAGCAGGTTGAGGATAATCCTTATATATTTCGAGATACCACACTGTATACAATACCGTGTCAGAACGTTATTTATACTTAATCACTTAAATGGCCCATGCTCACATATTGTTTGGGAATTACCACTTCATCCATTGGCTTCAACGTCTCACCGCCGACATGGAAATGGTAGAGTTCGGATATGGATTCAATTACGGCAGGAGGTCTTCTTTCCCCATTGGAATTTTGTAATGTTGGTCGAGGGATGATTTCCCTACAACACCTAACCCGCCAGAGCGTTCCAGAATGAGATTTGCTTCCTCATGAGTATGATTCTTCCGCAAAGGCAGCGATTTCTGAGATTACTGTATCCATCTATCAAAGGTGCGGTCCTGTTGCATGCTATTTGAGTGCAGTTTTTTCTGGAATGATGACACTGCCACAGCATTGACAGGTCTCACGAAGTGAAGTTCATTGCCCTTCTACTAATATTGTTTAGTGATCGCAGAAATTCTTGTAACTAGTTGGAGAATCGACCTATACCGATGTAACATCCCGAAGTCGAATAAAAACGGCACAACAAAACGAGTTCCGTGTATAGCATAAATACAAACTCTGAAAGACTTTACCTGCTCGAGTTCGCGCTCGAGCCACGGTCCTACTTGATTCGCCTTCTCCGCAAACACCGTACGAAGACGCTCATTATCTTAAAACGGTTGATGTTATAGGTGTACGGAAAAGATTATGAACTTTAGAACTCACTCTGCTGCCGCCGTAATTCGCTTTGCAGCTGACCATCTCGCCTTGGAACAGCTTGCTGAACTTCACCCCATTTACGGCGGATATCAGCGGCCACGAGGTCTGTGTACGGATTGCGAAGCAGTTCGCGATCTAGGCCGTGACTTTCAACAAGACGTTCGATTTCCTAAATCTATTGACGATCTATTGGAAAAGACATTTAATTTAGTCATAATTTGACACACCTGTTCAATACCCGATATGCTAGCAAACTCCTTGTCAGCGTCTCCTAATGTCGACTTGAACTGATCATGAGCGGTGCACAGTTCTTCGATTTCTCTCATTTCGTGAACAATCACAAGATCAGCTAGATCTTCGCGTGCACCGTCGAGCCAGTTGTTGAATGGAGCAGCTCTGAAATAAGGAATTGCTTAGCATAATTAACTATTCTCTTGATGAGGAAACACGAAGTTGTTATTTTATTCTTTATTTATAAACGAACTGACGTTTAGGCAGATTTCGCCCTTCCTTAGAGGCTAAGAACTAAAGCTGACTGCAATCTACCCCGCCAATCACATCAATAACCAAATAAAGGAAAGACTAAACCATGATTTCAATCACAATGAACATAAAATAGCTACTTCGCACACTTACCTCTTTCTATAAGCCTTTCACTGAATATGCCACGTGGAGACGAACCGCACAGAGTTTACATCAAAGCGTAATGTGCCTCTCAGATTAAGATGTGACTCTTAAATAGTGTGTGAGTCCACACGTGATTATCAGGCTTCTCGGAGAAGATTTTGAAGTAGATGAAAATACTGACTCGCAAAACTCACGAATCATTCTGGATACATTCCATGGACCCGAAAATGAACCGCAAGGAGGAATGCCTCATAATCACGCGTGACCTCACATAGAATTTAAGACTGACAATTCAATGTAAGAGGCACATTACACTTCCATGTGAACTCTGTGCGGTTGGTCTCCACGTGACAAACTCATACTCACACTCAGACTCATAGAAATAAGTGATGGTGCCAAGAAGCCAATATTGTGCTCAGTGTGATTGAAATCATGGTTTAGCATCTTCTCTGTTTGATTATGAAAGTCTTTGGCTGGGTAGATTGCAGTTAACTTGAACTTTCCATGCTCTGAGAATCCGCCGAAACGTCAGCATGTTTATAAATAAAGAATAAAGTAACAACGTGGTGTTTGCACATCAACAGGACGGTGAATTCTTTGATCAATGCCGATTCTAACAGAAAGTCGGCCTTGGGAATCACTTAGCATAGTTTGTAATTAGCAGCCCAATTCAATAATGTAGATGGGTTACTTTTAACAGAATTCTAAGCCCGTACGCAGCGTCAGCTCCTCAGTAAAGAAAACAACACTCCGAGGAAGCGGTGTTCGCTTCGACATTTAAAAATACGGAGGAAATGCCAAAAACAATTCCAAAAACGGAATATTGAAATGTTTGAAACTCTACGGAATCTCCGCGTTGATTTGACATCCGGCAAAAAATAAAGCATTTTCAGCTGAGTCCATCAAGCTTCCTGTAGCTACCACACATTTGACAAGAACAGTAAAAGCAAAGAGTACAGCACAGTCCAGTGCTTTCTGTAAAGCCGTATGTGACAAGAGAGGAATGAATAGAAAGTTTTCTGGTGACTTACCGTCTTGCTCGATGATTAAACGAGATTCTAAGTGGTGTAGAAGTAAATCGGAATTTCAATGAGGACTTGTTAGCTTTAGTGTGGAACAAAAAATCGAGTATACAGATCACGGAGCGCCAAAAACAAAAACAAAATCTTAGAAGAAAAAGATTACGAAAAATTGTAAAGTTGACATGGCCTAGAGAAATGAACCTTTTTGCGAAGTCGAGATAGAGAGAATCGAGACGTTCGGCTACTCGCTCTGCTTCTTCAAGTGTCACTCTTCGTTGCGCAGCTAATTGACCGAGGCGATCCCATTGTGAGCAAATATGCTAGAAAACCAAATCGAACTAAACCATCTGTAATCGAAATAATCAAACTGTCAATTACTTTTATATGTCATACCACCGGATACAGTTGAATAACTAAAAAAAGTAAACTAGTTAAACTGCTAAGGTCATCGTAATAAACATCCTAACATAAAATTCACTGAACTCTCACTCGTAAAAGTAGTTAGTCGGATGCTAATAAAGGTCACTTTTTGGCTTCACATAAAGGATAAAGGATAAAGCTCTCGGCGTTGATCAATTCCTGACGGATGCGCTACGCATTCTACTTCACTAATCATCGTTCGGAGGTGATTGGATGCATATCTGGCCTTTACGATGGCTCGCGGTGGCATACCGATGTATCGAACCAGTGTTACTATCCTCCCAGATAAGTCTGGTACCAATTTGCTGATCCCGGATGGATGGAAGGCTTGGTGGGCCATAGGTGCGGGGATCAATTTCACGTGTGTGTTGTAGGACGTGTGATCTACCAAAACATCTCATCACCATCCAAGAAGTTCAATTGATTCTCCAAGTTCCCATGTCTCCTACTGTTTTACCATGTATCCAAATCCTTTCTTTCCAATAATTTCGGTTATCTATGTGTTACAGCTTGCTTAAGCTACCAGATGTTTGCATTAACTTCCCAAAGCCTCTACGGGGAGTAAATCCAAAGCGGATATTCGCTTAAATGGGATGGTGGGAATCGCAACCAAAACTTGATCTGCAAAGATTTTTAAAGAACCTATGCAGCAACCACCTATTGTGTACAATTTCGCTTTGAAACGATGAACTGCTTAATAACAAAGCACTTTTGCGATTCTTAAATCGCTCGGCGCTTGTTGCTTAAACCTAAGTTAATGCCTTAAACGACATCAGTCTTGAACGGCCTTTCAGAACCTTCTACACCACGAAGAACAATGCTCGACATGTGGGATCGTTAACTGCATCTTTTCCAGGTATAACACGTATCTTTTTTTAAAGTTAGTGATGAGTTATTGCTTTTAAGGGACGAAAAGGTGATAATATATCGAAGATCTTCAATACTTGGTTTCCGTTTAAAACTTTATAGCATGCACAAAGCATAATAATTAATCATTGCCTGAGAGAATGGCAAAAAACGGGCCTTGGTTGGTACTGTGGACAGCCGAGGGTCCACGAAAAAGGTAATGGCGGGTTCGAAACCCCCTGAGGTTTTGAGTTTTCTGTGCAGCTGATTAGACTGACAATTTTTTGCAGTTGAAGCAACACCCCTCAAATGTAATTTTGATATTATGTGTTTGAGCTAGGCTGAATATGAGTTGAGCAAATAGTAAATATGGAACGGTCTCTTGCATCAACTAATAAAAATAATACTAAAAAAAAGATTAACAGAAAACAATTCTAGTTTTTCACGAATAGAGTTCGCAATGAAGAAATTTCATCTACCTGACAACGTGAATTGATTGGTACAATATCCGGATAGCGAAGATTATTGAGCTCTCTGGCGATGAGGGCGATCTGTTCAACACGATCCTGATGCGCTCCAAGGTCACTTTCAAACGCTTCATGGCGCTTACGAAGTGCCTAGACAGTTTAACTGTATAAACCGCCTCATCATTACAAAAATTTTCGCTGGGGTAATATACACCAATGTCATGGTAAATGTGAGACTTTAATAGAGTCAACCCTCGGATATCCTCCATCGAATAAATTGATATTGTGCATATAAGATTGTACTAACAAGCGTTAGTACACGTCAACAGCCTTTTGTAGTCGTTTGTGGAAATGTAAAGCTAAAATGGAGACTAAAAATAGCGTGTTCCAACCTCATATATCCCAAGAAATCTATCATTCCAGCAAAACTGTGATACGTGTCTGAAAAGTGGACAAACAGCTTAATAATTTCACGAATTCTACACATCACCAACAGAGCGCTAAAAGACTTCCTCTAAACGAACAAACTGTGAAGCTTTTTAGTTAAGACATCTTACAAACATTTCGTCTTCGTGATTCAGATGAACCCATTTTATAAAAACAAAGTTTAGATGGAGCCAATGATAAAAGGAGAGGAAACGACAGAAAGTGGACCAGAGAAGCCATGGAGATGTCCACATTAGTAAACTTAAAGGCAGTTCCCAGCACTTCTTGCATTCGATTCGTTTCCTCTGATCCGTCATCCGTGAAGATCTTTGAACATCTGCGTGTGGCTTCGGCTGTTGCTGCTTGAGGATTTCCGTCCTTCTTATGAAATTGTTGAATACTGGTGGAACCGATTCCCTCTACAGTTCTTAGATAGCCAGGCTACAGGGTTCCTACTTGGACTGCTGGAAGCAGACTATTTTCATACAAAACTGCTACAAATTTCTCGAACCCAGATGTATGTGAGGCTTGATAAGCTTGAACTTTCGATGCGTACCTTTCTGACACAGAAATGGAAACTTCGATATGCATGGACGTAACTACAACCATGACTTAAAGCATCCGAAGAAACAAAATGGTTTGAAAGTGCGTTGGCATCACGAAGAGAAGTGAAGACAATGCTGTTCTTGCATAAGTTTGCAAGAAGGCACATTGCATATGCTGACTTTTACGCAAATAAAATGGGTTATCATCAGGATACCTCTCGGTCTGACAGCTTATGCCAAGTCAATCCCATGAATCGAGGAAATTTTATGTTTCGCAGAATGGCATGTCGATATGCCCACGTACAAGATATTCTAAGCAGCATTTATGCTACAAATGACGCTAAGAATACTGATTTTCGCTATTTTCCCGATAAGCACACACGAAGATGTTAGCACATTCTTCATCCACACGAACTGACGTTTCGGCCGATTTCGTCTTCTTCAGACGTCGAGTTAACTCGAAAGTAGTCAGCGAAATACCTCTGTAACCACAAAAGAAAAACCCCGAAACCAAGATTTCCATCGCATCGAAAGCAAATTAGCTTCATCCCCACCCCACAGTCATCGCCTGGTGACTGTTCAAAATATGTTCCTCACAAGTGAACGACTACATGGGAAATAGTAATTTTATTCTACAAGAGCCGACACCACACATTGTGTGGAATCCCTGCATTCTATTCATTTCCTCGCATCATTGTCACAAAAATGTTTTAGGATTTTGCATGGAAATTCGAGTGCTGTTTGGGGATTTTTTTGTTTTCCATTAATGTTATGATCACAAACAAGTCCGGTACCAACTTCATGGTACTGGACAGATGGGAGGATTGGCTGGCCCCAGGGGTAGGCTCGAACCAGACCTAGCCTATCCTACCCACCTTGATCTTGTACAGACCACAGCTCTTCCAGTCTTGGCTACGCAATGCCTCCTCTTTACCATGAGCCCATTCCTCGTGCAAGGTACACTTACGACGAAATTTCTCAGCAAGATGTTCGAGACGTTCCAAGCTGTAATTAAAAAACAGCTATAGTACCTCATTTCATATGCAAAAATGAAACCACATTCGACACCCGTACCGCATGATTTCGCTAAGTAACCATTCCTCAAAGCCTTTCTCAGAATCCTCAAGGTTCTTCCATGCATTACTAATGTCCTAAAAATAACAAACAGTTCTTACTAACTTCTATACTTCCAGAACTCCATAAAAAATAAGAAAGCACAACCTTAACGAGATGTCCATCTCTAGGAAGAAATGCTGGTCGATTTGAGAGTCGAAGACGAGTCTGAAGCGTATTAAACAACGTCTCTAGTCGGCCCTTGTCTTCAATACGAGGTGGCTTCTCGTGTCTAAAAGTCACTTCAAAAAAAGGTCAATGAATGCAAATATGTGAATCGATAGCCATGGTTTCCTCAACTACAACTTGCAAAAACTTCCGGAAACACCAGCCGATTTTATGACTACCATTCCTCACCTTCTGTAATTACGGTAGTCATCGAGTTTCTTTTGCGCCATCGCCAAATTATCATCGGTAGTTCTGTTTGCTAACCATGGCATCCAGTGGTTTATCCAGGCCAATAACTAAAACATAAGCAGAATCCCTCCACGCCACTGAATCCTGCGTCAGTGACTTAATACTTTTCTAAAGCACTATTACCAGTTCAAACGTTGCACGAATAATAGAAAAATATATTAATGTTCAGCCAATTTTGAGGTCATGATCGTTTTCGCTTGCAAGTTCTCTTAGACAGAATGCCTACTGTTACTCGCAACAATTAGAAGACAACTGACGAGATTTGCTTTAAAAAAAAAACTAAAGTCAGGAAAATGATTGTGAATGGCCTGAAATAAGCTTGCTTCCGTAGTACAATAGCAATTAATGAAGTTTCTAAGCATAAGACTGCAGGTTTCGCAAGATGATTTGAAAGCACTGAAGTTAGAGAGTTATAGGAGTAAATGTGGACTTAAGCAAAATTATAAACACAAGTTGTAATCTGGAAAGCGATTTTTAATATACCAGTTTCATCATCAGAAATTTCTGGGAGGTGCCCAATGATAACCCGAAAAAGAAGATGTGTTTGTTCACGAATTCCAGCAGCAGTAACTGCGACAGATGTCATGTTGAATGACTCCAAACAAAGAGTAAGATGTAAAAAATCCAGAATTCTTCTACTCTAATCGGAGATTTAAGATAGTTTCAATGAAACAAAAGCTTCTCTTCCTCTAGCAATTACTAACATCACTGGCAAGATGTTCATATTCTTGCATCATCTTCTCGTTCTCCTGATTAACTTTGAGAACGCGGCAGATTCTGTTCGCAGCCGTTTCTGCCTAAATAAAAATTTAAAAAGGGTACTACGTGGACAGAAATTTTCAGCATTAAATAAAAGTCTTGCTGAACATGAAAGGAATTTCGAAATTGGACAAACTTCTTTTAAGAATCGAAAACTTTCGTTGATCAGTAACAGTCTACCCATCCATAATTTAAGCGCTGAATTTCAGAAGCGCCGAAAAAATGGAAGGTAAAGTTGTTCAGCAAAACTTTGTAGTAAAGTGCAAAGCCGAAATTCTGTAAGTTCACAGCAGACAACGAAACAAAACCAAAACTTCACAATTGGACAAAAATGTGACTATTAATCAACAGCAAGAAAAAAAGCAGAGGATTTTCTTGGGTCCTGTTCACGGACCTTGCGCATTCCACTGAAATAGTGATAGTAGCATGACACGTACGTCATGACGGCTTTCTCGTCAGGATGAGAATTCACCATGTCTGAAAAGATCACCTCAAACGACACAGATGCTAGAATAAACACACAGAAACATGATGTTAGTATTAGAGAAAAGCTCAGTTTTACGATATTGGATTCGCGATCGCGACAAACATTTCATCGACGACGGTTAAGCAAAGCCAATCTAACAATCCATACAACGTATGTTACCGTAATCCAGAGAAACTCCAATAGTTTAGTGTGGAAACGGTATTCGAACAGACTTATCAAGTACACGTAATTATGCACTACAAATCCCCAGAAGTAAAATATCTAATTATTGAAGCTCTTAAGTTCTATGTGGATGTTATAATCTAAGCATGAGTTTCTTCTAAGTGGATTGTGATTTTATCCGTTCAAACACTGTTGTTTAGGATTAGTGATCACTCTCAAACTAAACGTCGATCATATCTCAACACTTCTGAACACCTCAAAGCATCGTCGGTTAACGGCTTACATCCTTACGCCAGTCACGTTCCGGTTGTATTGGAATCGCTCGACTCGGTACTGGAGCAGCACGAATCTCTGGCGCGTTGCGGAACGCATGATAAAAGCACGACACATAAGTCATGATGGACTTCTCGTCGGGATTGTTGGCAGTGTCTGGCAATTCCGTAAGTTAAAGAAATTCGTATGCTATCCAGAAAATATAAGTCGGTCACATAAAGCAATAGAGCTGTTCAATGATAATATCAATCACGATTGGAGATATCTTGGTTTATCGATAAGCCTTATTGGTGTCAACTTCCAGCGACCCACTGAAATGACCCGAATATCAGCTAAATTTTGTGACTTGGGTATTGCTAGTCATATCGAGTCGAGTTTGGTGAAGCGGAACTCAAGCGAAGTGATCCCACACGGTAGTGCCCCAGGACGGTTCCTGATTGAGTGCCCATTCTTGATTATTTGTATTAATAGTGAAAGTAAAATTTTACAACAGTATTGTGTGAGCTTCTCAATAAACCATGATACTGATCAGGTAGGAAAATTTGCTTTTCAAAATAATCGGGAGAACCTGGAGAGCTTCTCCAGCAGCTGCACTTCGGTCGGTTGCCGCTTCAGGATCACCTCCTTCCAGTATCAGCATCGACACTGCTTGAAAATTTGGCCACGCTCTTTTTGAAAATCTCTTTTTGAGAATTAAAAAGTCCAGTCATTTATCCCACAATTGTACAATATCAAAAATATTCCATAGCACTCCATCGTTTTCTCTCTCGGCAATTGCGAAGTTTTAAACAACATGCGTTTACTT
This sequence comes from Angiostrongylus costaricensis, assembly GCA_900624975.1. Lineage (NCBI taxonomy): Eukaryota > Metazoa > Nematoda > Chromadorea > Rhabditida > Metastrongylidae > Angiostrongylus > Angiostrongylus costaricensis. Next base: position 136,543 of record UYYA01004116.1, on the reverse strand, counting down.
CCGTTCAATAACACACATACAATACAATCGTAGCTGAATCGTCAACCATATACGACACTGATCAGCGGCTCTTCCTCAGTGGAAGGCACGTAAAAACGGCTCGGAAGAAAGCGATTCTGCCGAAACGTCAGCTACGAGTGTGTTGTATGTGTGTTTTTGTATGGAAGTAAACGTATGCTGTTTAACAACCTCGTGATTGCTGAGAAAGAAAACGACGAATTCATAATCAAATGTCGAGGTTAATAGAAAGTCGATCCTGGGAATTCCATACCAATGCTAGTTTGAAGCAAATCCTACTCTATTCGTTTTTGATGAAAACGTAAGGAAACTCCTATGAACCATTCATACAAAAGTCTTGTTATGTACTTTAACTCATTGAATATTTCATCGGCTCTGAGGAAGACAAAGACGTCGAAACGTTAGCCGAAAATAAATATCATTATCAACCTCGTGAAAGCTTATCAAAGAAAGAATACATCACTGAATATTTCCCACAACTCTCAACTTAGATCCTCATATTTCAAAACCAACTTTCCTTTAACCTCGGTGTTACTGATGAACATATATTCTTTCCTTGACAAGTTTACACGAAATTGATTAACAGTTTTATTCCGCTAACGTTTCGACGTCTTCCTCTTCATCAGAGTCGATAGTCCACTGTTCTTCTTCGTCTGGATGTGGCGTCTTCGTCTTCGTATCGAGTTGTGTCTTCGTCAGCGGACCATCTCTCGAATCAGGCATACCCACTCGGTGATGCCCTTTTATGCAGGATTTCATTATCAGCTAACAAAAAGCAATAACAATATTTCAAAACCAACGAAGAAGAACGATGGTCTATCGACTCGGATCGTTAGCTCTAATGAAGACGAAGATGTCGGAACGCTAGCCGAATAAAACTGTTTATCAACCTCGTGAAAGCTCATCAAAAACAGAACACAACATGTTGATTAGATGCTCATAGTAATTTTACTGAGTGAACCGATCTACTTACTGGTTTTAGGAGCTTTGTCGAATTAGGTAAACAGTTTAATAATGGCCAAAATACGAGAATGATTTTCGAAATGACAAATTAGTGCAAAATCGTGAAGACTATCACATTAAGCTAGCAAAAGGCTTACAAAATTAATTAACTACAGCCTTTTTATTTCTTATTATTGCATGAGTTTACTTCACACTACACTCCCATTTTTCACAGAAGTTTGATGGATGACAAAAGGAGATTGTTTCCTAAATTATGGCGTGCCTAGTGCAGTTGCTTGGAGAACGGTTAGGGTGCTATGGACATGATAAGAATTAAGCACATGGGTGAAGATGAATGAATAGAATAGTTAAAGTTCACGATTCTTGCTCTCGTTTTTAAGGAACCATTTTCGAAAAGTTCATGAAACATTTAACTGGGTGCGGCTCTCGTTCTATAATTGGTTCATTAAAACAAGGTTTTATTCTTCATCTCCTGTAAAAGTATTGGTGAAAACCGCAAAGTAATTTTAGGAATGGACGAGAGGTGAATTAAATATTATGCTCACGTTTTACTAACTAAACTAGTAAATCCAGAACACTGATCACTTTCCGAATTCCTCATCAATGAAGTGAACGACAACCCATAACCAATCATTGAGCACTGGAATTATCGCCATCCTACGGCTTTTCAAGATATGTCTAACCAGCCGAGCATCAAAAAGATCAGTCTTTAATTTAAGATCGTCATAAAAAAACATTAGTCGTACCTTCTGCATCCAGCATTCTTGGAATGTCAAGATGCTTCTCAGCAATATCAAATGCCAAGTTCAGATTATGAAGTGGATCGCCTTTGTGAAGTTGGTGATAATCGAGCAGCTCAGGTCTAAACAACGGTTACAGATGTGACGAACTGATAGAGCCAAATAATAAACGATGACAGATATCTGGATACAGATTATAAATCTTTGATGTAATGGTAGTGGAAATAAGGGATTTAACACCACCAAATACCGTACCGTCATGATGATGAAGAGAGACTCAGCTTAACTCATTACGGGGATATTCCGTCAAATTCCATAAAATATACCTATTCATTATTGCCAGTTTACTAAATATTTACCTTAAATACCACCTTCCACTACTTTATAGCCGATCGAGAATGTTCATTATGCAATGGTAATAAATTTGCCTTTCCGATCCAGCTGATAAAACACGAAATCATCATAAGTACACGGCTCTGTCGAGCTTTGTTATCTACCATCTACAAATGTCATATACTTGATACCCCAACCAAGGGTGATTGAGGAAATGGAATGCTCACTGAGTAAACTGTTAAACAAATAAATAATCAAGTAGAAGATTGATTATTCAATTCCTATTTAGTAAATGAATAATTAATGAAAAGAAAGGAGTAGGAGAACTGGACAAACTAAAATACGTGTAGTAGGCGAAAAACAAGTCAATGAGCAAGAAACAGAGCAAAAAAATAGTAGAGAAATGAGAAACATAAATGACGAACGGATTAACAGATAACGAAAAGACAGTCAGTAAGTGGCAACTAAGTAGTAAATTAAAAGACAATAGATGACAAATAAAACAAGCAAGTAAAAAAGTCGAACAAACCAGGGGGAAAGGAATATGTGTATAAATAGAAAAAATAAATAAAAAGGTAAATAAAGAAGTAAAAAAGCTAACCTGTGCCTATGAATGAGAGCACAAAATGCGAGGCCATCCTTCCACGATGTGTGGAAGTTCTGCACGTTCACATTGTTGTACGGTGCTGTCTTACGTTGACACCATAGAAGAAGACCATCACGAGCGGAAAGTTCTAGAACATATCAAGACCAGTGTGCGGTATTGTACTGATAACTTTGAAACTACATGGACAGAAAAGGAGCGGTTAGCGATGTAGTCAGAGGGTACTCTGCAATACACACATGTGCTTAGGTTCGATTCAGTGAGCTGGGATAGCCAAGCTCATCGTCAATGTCACATCGACGTCGACACCCTGATGCCACATTTGTATGAAAGGACAAAAAACTACGAACTTGGTAGATTCACTGGTGATCCCAAACAATTCCATGGGTCATATAGGCATTCAATTACCTCTACGGTGCTACGAATTGAGTAGGATGCGTAGCACATACATGAGGGATTCATCAGCACCGAAATCTCTATTCTTTATTCTTTATGAATGGAAAAAAAACTCTGCTTTGCGTTAGAATACTATGGCAACAACAAACAAAGGAACCTTTAGAGGAAAGATTTATTTGAACCAGTTATCGTCAGGGAGAATCATGAGAAGTCCAGGTTAAAAGAAATGCTCAATCATCAAAATTTTATTCAAATGGAAATTGAGATGAAGCTTGTACGATTCGTAAAAATGCGCTGTAGAAGTACTTAAACAGACATGTAACAAAAAATAAAAGAAAGAAAGGGCAGATAAGCCTAAAACTTGCAATCGATAAAGAACACTGCATAAAGGCCACTTACCTTCAACATTGATATCTTGGATAGCAAAGCGAAGAATAATAGTCCAGATTAGTCCAAGTGTCATCTTCACATTGCCATCAACGATCTCTGAAGAAAAGAAAAAACTACAAATCATGATTATTGCCATAGATATAAAAAAGGCTATCACAGACACGTGTGACACAGTGGTCGGAGATGCCTTGCAATTAACACGTGGAGTCGATCCCCGCGCCCCAGACACACCAAGCCTTCCATCCCTCCGGGGTCGTCAAATTGGTACCAGAATTGTCTGCGAGGATAGTAGCTCTGGCTCGATAGATCGATAGGCCACCGCCGTGATTTATTGTAAAGGCCAGATATGCATTCAATAACCTCCAAACGATGCTTAAGGAAGTCGAATGCATGACGCATCCCTTAGGGAATGATCAACACCAAAAGCTCTATCCTTTTATTATCACAAACGCAAGATAGTGTAAAATATAACTTTAGTTTGAAGTAAAGCACTTTCACAACGCCCAGTTTTTAGGTCAGCAGCTGAGTTTTGAGCAAAAGAAAAAAGTGAAGATATATTGCGTCGACTTTTATCTAATGATGTCAAAGCTCAAACTTTTCTACGATAAACGATTATTTTCGGACGAATACATGTACTCAAAAATTATAAAGCTTTTGTGTTGGGTCAATGCTCAGCATTACTTTACTATTCTATTCGATCCTACTCGAATTAGATAGCTAAATGAGTGCCCTAGTGATCCATAGTCTTTTAGTAAGAAAAGAGGCTCCTGTATAGCACAGGGGCTAGAGATACCCTGCAATACACACATGGTCGTTGGCTATGTTTCATGAATAGTACTAAACAAATTATTCATTCATTTTGGTTCAGCACATTGGTACCAGACTTGTCTTGAGAATTAAAACACTGATTTGACACATCGTAGCCTCCTGCAATCATTCATGCATTCTGCCACCTATACGACGTCGAACGCGCGACCTGCATTGGCCACAAACCATTTGATGTAGAAATAATTGTACGTTTCTACTTTAAACCAAAATGTCCCAACTACTGTCGAGCTTTCCTTAAGAATTGTAATTCCAAATATCGATCTATGACCACCAACATGAATCAACGCGGCTCTCAAGAAGGCGAAGGCGTCGAAACTTCAGCCGATTAAAACTTTTTGAAACCGACCTCCTGTCAGCTCAATTATCTAAAGAACTATCTTGATTCTAAAAATGTTTAAAATCGAAAAAAATACTGTGTTAAGACTGCACGTACAACTGAGGTGGAACGAAAGGTCTCTTCCTTAAATCTATACAGCTGCAAACCTCTTCAATTCTCTTATCAACGAGAAATCATCGTAAGTTCTCGAAAAACGAGCTGTGTTAATGAACGCGAATGATGCTACTATAGCGGAATGTGACAAACATCGAGGGCTTTTTTAAGCTGCCAAAAAACTCATCACCCACCCTCAGCACCAATTGACACCAGCTTTACGCCCTTGCTTTCAATATACTCGAGAGCTTTGTTCACATTGGCGATCTTATGAAAGCGCATTTTTCCACGATCCGGTCGTGGCAGCGGTTCGCCGGAAATCACCTCCAACAACAGCATCAATTTCAGACCTAGGAAGATGAAATTGACTATTAATTCAGAAAAAGAACACTATACAACAAGTTTCAAAGAATCTACTTCCTATACCATTTTTTTCTCTTACATTGCATTCCAAAATATGACCACCCTCCCAACGCATTACCGCCTCATCGCGGCTGGGAGGTGTTCCAGGGTGACGGATTGCGATGTACAGCGAGGAGATTCGTCTCCCCGGTAGTCTCCCAAGCTGAGAAGGAGTCCAGCGTTTCCATCAGGAAGGCTAGCTAAGAGTAAACCAATACCAGGATCCACCACCGTCCTGGTATCAAAGTGGCATGGTGGCAAACCTCCCTCTGATCCACGAGAGCTGCGAGTGCCTGTGGTGGTGAAGACCTGAGGCAGACTCTGGCCAGGCTGACCTCGGGAGTCCAGGGAACCACAACGGGTAGGCCAGCAAAACTCCGAAAAGACGGAAGTTCTGCTGGAGCTCGCACGACCAGTGAAGACGGGCCATTCGAGTATCCAAGTATCCAGGTATGACTACTTTCGGAAAACACTGTACAAGTATTTTATAAAGTTGGCGACTTCAAAAGAAGAACTAAATTACAGAAGGTATAATTCTTCCGAAAAAATCCCATTTTTTTGCAAATACAGTAAAGAAAAATGAAAATTTCAGCAGACCGTTTCTGAAATCCTCTTCGATCAGATCGATGCTGGTGCCGGCTTTCCTCAAGTGCGAATTACACCATGCCGTGAATGTCTGCAGGAAAAGTAGTAATTAAGAAAAACCTAGAAACTAACTAGTTACAAATTAAGAAAAAACTGCCTGAAATGAGATAAAAACCACTAAAAGACATTAAAAAGATGCTGGTCGTATGCCATTAAGACCATAGAATGGAAAGATACAACGTGTTACAGTGAGCTAAGCACACGCTAGTTCATTAAGCGTTTTCGTTATTTTTCATTTCCTGCTTCTTTTTTCGACTTCATGACGAAAAAACCTCAAAGGTAAGATAGAATATGATGTAAATTTTTTAAAACTACTCCACTGGTCACCTCGACAAAGAAAAGATGAAAAGGTCAAAAAGTAGTAAAGGATTAAGAATAAAGCTCTCGGCACTGATCAATCTCTGAGAGATGCGCCATGAATTCAACTTCATTAAGCAGCGTTTGGAGATGATTCAATTCACATCTGGCTTTCACAATGAGTCGTGGTGGCCTACCAACCTATCGAGCCAGTGTTGTTATCCTCTCAGACAAGTCTGGTATCAATTTGCGGAGCCTGGAGGGATGGAAGGCATGGTGGACCATATGTGCGGGGACCGACTCCAAGTGTGAGTTGCAGGGCCCTTCCGACCACTGCGCCATACGTACTCTTCAAAAAGTAATACTCCTCTTTATAACTCTTCACCCAAATAGATTCTATTCTCAGTTATCTTAACATTATAATTACTGGTAGTTTAAAATCCATAGTAAAACAACAGGAAAACAACGGTTGTTCTTTGTTCCATTTCGATTCATTAATCACTTCCTTTAAATGGACCAAACTTCTTGATTTTTTGATGGCAGTGCGCTAATGTTACTGTCAGTTTATAAACATTTCTTTAGGAATAAAAATTGGTAGATAAATTGAATGATGAAATACTAGCGTTTACTGCTCGCTTATTAGGAATTCAGAATAGTAATGAGGAAGAACAAGAATAAAACAAAATATAGCAGGAATAGCAACGAAGAATTTCGATGTATTAGTTCAACCTTCCCAAAATCAACTTACGAAATCTCCACCAGTACCTCAAAATAGCAACTTCATTCATTCATTCACTCCTTCCTTCTCTCTTTCTCTCTCCCTCTCCCCTATGCAAGTTACATCCCTTCTCCCTGTTTTTCCTCTACCTCTCCTGTTCGTAATACCTCCCATCATTTTGCCCCTTCGTAACTTGTTACCGATGGTCTATTCCTTTTCAATTCATCTTTTTCGTCAACATACCTCCATCTTCAACTCTTTTCTGCTCTTTCATTTTCTCACAGTTATTGCCACAGTGCTTATCGCTCCACGCTCACCTTTTTTTGCTGCTTCTCCCAAGCTGGATCCAGCAATCCCTCACGATCCCATTCCTCCTCTTGTTGCGTATAGTCGTAGCCAGACATGTGCTGCTGTTGTTGGTGGAACGCCGGAGGAGCATTGTAGTAGTCCACCATCACTCCTCACCTATCAAACAAATAATAAATAATGAATTTTTTTAAAAAATACAGAGATGTTACAGGAAGAGTGAGTAACGGCAGTTCTTTAGAGAGCAATACGGTTCTGTTTTAATCGACTCCAACTTTCTCATTGACAATCAACTAATAAACGTTTGTTTCAGGTGACGTTGATACAAATTACAGCTTTAGTTTAGAAATGATACGGAATACAAAGAGAACTAATCTAAAGTGAGACGAAAAAGAAACTAAAAGGAAATTCGATGAAAATAACGAAAAAAATTCAACATGATTGGCTCGATCAAAGTAACATTATTCAGCAGAATGAATGCGTCAGTATTCCTAGCAATTAGTGAAAGCACGTCTGAGAGAAAAGCAAAGCAAGGGTCTCGGTTGGCGCAGTGGATAGCACACGAAAAGGTAATCAGGCGTTCGAAGCTCAGTTGAGCTTCTGGGTTTTGACAATATCCCAACAACCTTGTGATAACTAGTAATGATAGAAAAGAGGAGTACCGCCACATAAAAGTGCTCTTAACACTTCGGGTCCGACGTGAGGTGATTTCCACTCACAAGGTGGGAAATCAATGGCCGCTTTCAACTTTAAATCATCATATCTCACATAAAAGTAAAGCCAAATGATTTAAATAGTTGCAATAAAAAGTATATGAATCTAAAGATCTTCATTGCCTACAGAATAAACATGGAGTCCACCGAACGTATTTTGTGCACTCTTCCCGCTGAGGCTCGTATTCAGAAAACCCCTTTCGTTCTCTTTTTTTCCTCGTCTCATTTCTTTAGGTTATCACAAACTATGGAGAAGTTTCGATAATATAAATAAAAGAGCTCGTTTCGAAATACTAGTAAGGAGACAAATGAAAGTTGAAAATGTCGCCAAACAAAACAGGAAACCGATCTGTCATATACTTCCTAAAAAGTAGTTACCCTATTCTTTAATGAAGCAAGATATATGAGATTCGTTTAAAGGAAGGAATGGGATGACAAATGAAAATCTAGCAACAACCTATACATAGCTGGCTGATACTACAGCAGACCATCTGTCAAGATTCGAAGATAAGATTGAATGGCCAGATTCTGCAGATTCACATCTGAAGTGCGCCGACTCCGAGGATACATCGAAATACATCGAAAGCTTTTAACAGAAACCCAGTGAAAAACTCTTTGAAGACACAATCTACCAGAAAAGGAAAGAAAAAGAGACGAATATATAAAGTGACTGAAAAGCAAATCCTTGTTTTAAAATTCTAATAATTTACCTATCAAATGTAATTTTCAAAAGAAATGAATACGAGAAGAGAAGAAAACGTATATCACGGAGTTCTACTCAAATGTCGACATGGACATGCACTGGGTCACCAGCTTCGCAAGCAGCCAGGGAACTGCGTCAGCTGATTAAACCAGGAACTCTTGTAGGATGGAAGACATGACTTCCCGTATTCACACTTTAGTTTTTCCAAACTTGATGTCTTGGTAAAGCAGACTTTCTCCTTTAACCAAAATCATAGGAAAACTCGCAGAATGCTAAGTCAGAGCTGCTGGCTGGTCATTCATCTTACTGGCCACAATGACCCATCCATCTCACTAAATGGCTTTCGAGTACACCATTTACGACCCTCCTTAAGCACAGTTGGTACACAGTAAAAGGGTAGCCCAATTTCCTTTGTTGTCTGTTGAATCAACTTTTCTGGGCTATAAGCACGGATCTCATAACCTGCCACTAGCTAGGTGCCTTCCTGCAGAGTAAGGCGTCCAGCCATATCTACAGAGCTTCAAAATTTCAAAAAAAAAATAGATAGATAGATATCCGAAAATTTGAAGAAAACGATCTGAAAAACAACGATAGATTTAAATCTCAAAACATTATGGGACACACACACACACAAGAAACTTCAGGAAAACACCACAATACATAAATAAAAAGTGATTGAAACTCTGAACTGCAGGTGTCTGCGCTGGGGATCAAATATGATATTACCCTTTCTGGGGACTAACGCATTCACCACCACACCATGCGGGACTACTGTACTATAATGACGAAGGAGGTTTTGTACTAACTAGCAAAAAAAAGCCCAATTTTTCCAGTAACATCATTAAGTAGCAACCCAGATAACACGTGGAATTTTCGAAAACCTTCGTAGACGATAAATGCGAGGAAATGAAACAAATGCAAAAGAGTCATGTAGTGAACCATCGTTTTTCTTGATGAGCAAATACGGACTGTTATCATAAAAGGATAAAGGACAAAGCTCTCGGAGTTGATCAATACCAGAGGGATGCGCCATGCATTCAACTTCACTAAACATCGTTTAGAGGTGACTAAATGCATATCTGACCTTTACAATGACTCTCGGTGGCCTACCGATGCATCGAGGCAGTGCTGCTATCCTCCCAGACGAGTTTGCCAACCCCGGAAGGATGGAAGGCTTGGTGAGCCATGAGCGTGGAGATCGATCTTATGTGCATCTTGTAGGGCGCTTTCGACCACTGGGCCACACGCGCCCCTATTGTTATCACATTATTTATTAGTACAAAGTGACCGACGTTTTCGCGGTTTCGCCTTCTTCAGAGCCGTTTTGCTGCCCTTAAGTCCCTTCTTAGGATTGCTCCCTCCTTCTCAGGATTTAAGAAAAGCAAAACGGTTCTGATGAAGGCAAAACGACCGAAACGTCACCTAAGGTGTATCAGTATAAACTATAGTAATAAACTCGTCTTTGTTCATCAAGAAAAACAGTGATTTGTCGATCAATGTCGAGGTTAAAAGAAAGTCCGTATTTGGTCATGTAATAATAGTAATAATAATAATGATAATAATAATAATATAATCTTAACTCTTTTATTTACTGCCTTTTTATTTTTAATGGCAGGATCTCCCCGGAAAGGACAATAGCGCGCGTTCGTTCCCCGCCGCATACACCTGCGGTCCGGAGTTTTGCAAATATCTCAGCATTATATACGAAAAATAATATATTTCAAAATGGAGAGTTACTATCCAATTATCCAGTAAGCAAATTTAAACTTACTGTCACAGACGGTTTATTGAACTTAACAGCATGAAGAAAATCATGAATGGTGGCAAATAGTGTGATGGAGACTTAGAACGAATCGTAACGAAGCTCCATTTAATCCGGATGTCTTTGATTTGTGAGACGATATCTTAGCGAGAAGGATGATTGTTAACATTTCGTCAACGCTGTTGCTATCCTCTGAAACCCTGCCTCTTCCAGAAAAGGTATTATTGAAGGAAAAACTTTGTATAATGAGCAACTGGTGAATGACAAACGAACAGGGACGATGAATGGCAATGTTGGCACGGTAAACAGTGGGAAGATTTGTGTTCGCATGCCATCATCGTCTCCCAAAACCGCTTGATTGTTTCATCGAAAACAAAACGAAGGAAAAATGCACTTGTAAAGTAACCATCGACATGACAAATAATGAAAGAAATTCGTGAACGTTCGAATAGCGCTCGAATCGAATCGAATATTCGTGCTTATCGGAATTTCGAATATTTTGGTAAAAATAAGGTTTTCTCATACCGTCATAGAATTCCCAAAGTTAAAGTATCGGTTTTGCGCGGTAAAATAACGAGCAAAAAAAACATTTCGATTATTGTTAACTACAGAGCACTCGAGCAATAATTTTATACCGAATGGTGCGGTGGTGAACGCGTTAGCCCCCGTAAAGGGCAATAGCGCGTTCGTTCCCCACCGCAGACACGTGTGGTCCGGCGTTTTGCAAATGTCTCAGCATCGTTGTGGTAATAATTTTACAGTTTTCAATTCTTTCAAAACTTCAAATCTCTCTTGCAATAATGGCAAGAACACACGGCTGTGGACAATCGAGTCGTAGCTCTGAAGAGGAGCTGTCGAAAGATTAGGCGAAAAAAATTTTGACAACAATCTCATGTTGGTTTGTGAACGAAGGAAACAACGCAGCACTCAAATTTTCGAGAAACAACTACTAAAAATGGAAAAAAATAAAAAATGAAAACGAAAAAACAACTAAAACAACAAAACTAAAAAAAACTCTTAATACTGACTTTCCATTAACATCGGCATTGATCGAAAAATTCAATGTATTCTTGATGAGCAAACAAGATGCTGTTGACTTATTCTTTATTTATGAACAAGCCGATGTTTCGGTAGATTTCGCCTTCTTCTGAGCCTGGAAATGTCAGGTTGATTGCAATCTAACCATCTAAACACTTCCAACCCAAAACAGAGAAAACACTAAACCAATATTTCAGTCAAGCTGAAAGCAAAACAGATTCTGCGATTGAAACCTTGGCTTGGTATCTTCTCAGTTTTGGTTATGGAGGTGTACGGCTAGATAGATTGCGGTCAACCTGAGCTTTCCAGGCACTGAAGAGGGCGAAATCTGCGAAAACGTCTGCTTGTTTATAAATAAAGAGCAATGTTAGGAGTTCGCGTTTGCTCATCAAGAATTCGGTGAACAACTATTTCATTTCCTGCATGTTAAAGGTTCAGACTGTTCGAAAAAAAAAACGTAAAGGAAAAAACAAATCGCGACAAATCTTTAATAGCGCTGTAATCGCCGAAAAACGTAGGGCACTACGGACGTCGATAAAATCGACAAGAAGAACCACTCGACATCAACGCAATCAAACAGAAAGATTTGTGTGGACTATGACGACGGACTGCGTGTGTGTGTGTGTGTGTGTAGAAGCAACCACAGTAAACACAGATAGAGTAACAGAGTAAAGGAGAAGAAGGAAGGCACGAACGGTTCGCACAGAAATAGAAATGATTTCAAACGGCATACATTTACTTTCATAGAAAAAGACAATACAATACAACGCTAGCTGACGTTTCGGCAGTATCGCCTTCTTCAGAGCCGCTTTTTCGTGACTTCCAATGAGGAAGTTTAGAACAGCTGATTATAGTCGCATGTGGTTGACGACTGCACCATCCCACATATCAGTATACCCTTCCAGGCTCTGAAGAAGGCGATACTGCCGAAACGTCAGCTAGCGTTGTATTGTGTGTTTTTTATGGAAGTAAATGTATGCTGTTTAAAAACCTAGCGATTGCTGAACAAGAAAACGACACATTCATATTCCAACGCCGAGGTTAATAGAGAGTCAATCCTGGGAACTATTACAAGAAAGGATTTCTTCTATTTTTCTTTATTTCAGAACAAAAACAGTAAAGACAAAAAAGATAGAAACGAATTCGATATTCATTTACCCAATCTCCAAATATTCTTTATCATAACAAACCGAAAAAATCATACACATCCAGAATGGGATGGTTGTATTACAGAAGCAGGCAACGACATCCGTCTCTCTCACTACCTTCGTGTCTTACAACAAATTTAATTAAGGGACCAATAAAAATTAACAAACTCCTAAAAATGATGAGAATTTAAAGAACTTTGATGAAATTGATGAGATACAAATCTAAAGAAACAGAAACCCGATAAACAACCGTAATACATTGACGATTCAGAGTCAATCCGTTCAGAGTAACACCTGGCACCACAACGCGCCTAATCCACTGAGCAGGCATTTTCTGAAGGATTTTTTACTCGCGATTCTTTTACTCCTTGACGGATTTTCTATTGTTAATGGTAGGCTCCGATGCTTCTGAATCAACGAAGCAAATATGTTAACTTTTTATTTACTGCCTATTCCAATTTTTCACGGCAGGGTATTACGTGTGATACAACCACAATGATGCTGAGGTATTTGCAAAACTCCGGACAAAACTCAATCCCGTTGACGGGTGATTACTGATGGTGTTGATCGATGGAACCAGATGAGAGACAAGCGAAACGAAGAGCCCGCATGGTGTGTTGGTGAACGCGTTAGCTCCCGGAAAGGCTAGCAGAGCGTTCGTTCTCCACCGCAGATACTTGCGGTCCAGAGTTTTGCAAATATCTCAGCATCACTGTGGTTGAAGCAAATATGATTTATTCGATTTTATTGATTAACGCATTGAATTCATGTTAATCATATTTCCACTAGAATTTTAAGAGATTACCAAAATGAAGACACTCAAGACAACAGATAACTATTTCATCTTGCAGGAGCTGTAAGATAGACAGCTCAGTCCTAACAACTCTTAATAGCATCCAGTAGCAAGGTGTGAGAGCTAGTATCCTCTAGGTTGGATCTAGAAGGAAAAAGAACGCAGCGTTTGACCCACAAATGAAAAAAAAATAAGAAATGTGAATGATGGTCTGTAAAACAGTATCGAGAAAATAATCGAAGTGAGATAAAGTAGAGTGGACAGCGCTGAAAGGTTTTATAGAAATATAAAATCGCCACGACCATGAAGTATCGACGCGCTTAAATCTCATTGTATTAGCACTACGTCGAGAATTAACAGTGTCATATTCGTAAAAATGCCGAAGATTTAAAGCAAAGCATCAGCCGACACGACCTGCAAATGTTCCAACACTTTTGTCAATGATGGATGCGAGGAATTGAGACGAATGTAAGAAGAGCTGGGATCTGCAGAGTAGATATGAAAACGGATCGCATATGTGTGTATATACATGTACATATATATATTTCATATACACATGCATACATATGTACATATATATATATATATATATATATATATATATATCTAAGTAGAATCGAACACCTCCATCACCCACGTAATCTATATGTTATACCTTTTTATTTTCTGCCTGCTATAATTTCGCGGCAACCACAACGTTGCTGAGATATTTGCAAAACTCTGGACCGTAGGTGTCTATGGTGGGGAACGAACGCGCTATTGTTCTTTCCGGGGAGTAACGCGTTCACCACCACACCACGCGGGTCCTTTGTTTCGCCTGTCTCTCAGATATTTCTATCGATCTTTGCCACAGCAATCACCCGTCAGCGGGATTGATCTGGGGCGTCCAAATCGGCAAAGAACCCAGTTAAGCTGCGGCTGTAGTTGAAATCATCATGAAGCCCAGCTAAGAGTGAACCAATGACCGTGTTTGATGCGACTAGTTTGATCCCAGGACCCATTACTGTCCAGGGATCAAACTAGTCGCATGGTGGCAAATCTCGTTCTGATCCACAAGGGCGGCGATTGCTTATGGTGGTGTCGACCTGGGGCAGACATTGGTCAGCCTGACCTCGGGACTCCGGGGAAACACAATGGCTAAACTAGCAAAACTCGGAAAACGGATATTATGCTGGGGTTCACACAACCAGTGACGATGGGCCGTCCAAGTATCCAAGTAAGCATGAATTAGTCCTGAATTCATAAAGGCTGACGATAATCATATCCTTCAGTTTTAAACAAATATATCTCTACTCATACGCTTTATTATTGAAGTCATTAGAATACATAGATCACTCCAAAGAAAATACGATTAGTTCTTCTACAAAGATTGAATCCGATTTTCTGGAGCCTAGAAAAACGTACTTTTATTACCCCTTCACCCGGTATCTTGCGTTTATTTGTAAAACCATACAAAATTTTCGGAAATAGCCATAAAGTATAGGCGACATACAATTTCCTTAATAAGAACGCTAGGTTTTCTTCTAGAATCACCTGGCTACCAAAAAATTAGCGACAGTTATCAGAAAAAAGAAGAAAAAAGAAACAAGTGCCGACTTCGCCTAAAATCAATGATGATCAATAAGATTGTGGATAAAAAAGGAAGAATTTTACAGAGGAAAAAGTGAAGAAAAAAGGTTCTAATACATTTATTCTACGTGGCTGTATCACAAAAGCAATTCAGAGGTTTGACCTTTTATTTACTATTCCGTTGCCCGAATTTCAATGCAGCCACTTCAACCATTCCATTTTCACATAGACAAAGTAATCCCAAGAGGAACCTTCCAACGGTTTACCGCCTCGTCGTAGATAAGAGGTGTTACTGGGCGTCGGACCGCGGTGTACAGCGGAGAGATTTATCCCTCTGGAGCGGTCTCCCAAGTAAAGAAAAAGTCCGGCGTTTCCATTAGGAAGCTCAGCTAAGAGTAAACCAATAATCAGGATCCACTATCGGCCCGGCGACGACTGCCTGTGGTGGTGAAGACCTGGGGCAGACCTTGGCCAGGCTTACCTCCCTCAGAATTCCAGGGAACCAAATGGCTTAAGCAGCAAATCTCCGAAAAGTGGAGGTTCTGCTGAGGCCCGTACAACCAGTGAGAACGGGTCATTCAAGTACCAAGTATCTCAAGAGGAAAGGGAAGAACCTCTATTGAAAAAGAAGGTAATCAAGTCTAATAAGATTTGTATTCATATTGCCTATTGTCTTGGTCATTAGGCTAGCGAATCATAGCACCAAACCACTACTTGTATCACTGTAACCGTTTCCAGATTTCCTTAAGCTAGCAATATTATGATACCAACCAATATCAGGACCCATCACCGTCCTGGTATCAAACTAGTCGCATGGTGGCAAATCTCCCTCTGATTCACAAGGGCGGCGACTGTACGACGGTGACGACTTCCTCAGAAAGCCTCGGCTAGGCTGATCTCAGAACTTCAGGGAGCCACAATGCCTAAACCAGCAAATCTGCGGACAATGGAAATTATGCTAGGATCCGCACAGCCAGTGAAAATGATCCATCCAAGTTTTCAAGTAAATACGTAATAATTGTGATGAGATCAACATTTGCTTTGAAAACGAGCTAGTTTTAAAAAAAACCGCTAGAAATAGAAGACGACTCAACAAAGAAGAAATGAAAAGGTTGAAAGGCTGAAAGTCGTAGGCGTATGACACGACAACTCTATAGTGTAATGCGACTTGAGGAGAATCGAAGAGAAACGAAGAAAGCGGCGAGGCAAACACCGTCGACGAGAAGCAATCAGTCCAGTAACCAGAGCAAGACTGATAAACGATGAATTTATATAGGTGACCTATATAGTTCTATGATCCTGTTACTAAACGAGTTCACGAGTTACAAGAACTACTAGAGTCCTCAACAATCCCGAGTTACATGTCCAGTGAATCTTTCGGTGGCCTCCGTTCGACCGGTATACGTGGGAAACACCACCTTCTCCCTGCAGAGTCCTTTCCAGTTTTTCGTATGGAATTACATTGCAATGCCGTCGACAACAAGACGGCAAAATGCTAGAAAAAAACTCGACCTAGCTCTTTTATCTACAAAGTCCTTCAAAAACTGGTTACTTTAATGTTCTACGTGAAACCAGCTTTAATGTTGACACAATGATGACGCTGAGCTGATTCCTGTGGAAACATTTGAACCAACTGATTTGACGTCATAAAAAGAGCTGTTTGTTCAGCTTACTAGAAAAAAGAACATGGAAAGCTAGTGTTTGATATATTCAATAGCAAGCCCCAGTAAATTAAAAACTCTTTTCCGGACAAAAAATTTTCCATTGGTAAGGAAAAACTACAAAACCTTTCAATTAGGAATCTCTGAACACATTAAACACTTCTGAAATCTGATCCCAATGGTGGCTAAGTGGAACGAACAGCGGTCGTCGACATCACAACGACATCAAAACGCTGGATTGCTTCCCGGATTCAAGAATTAGCCAAACGGTTTTCCGAAATCGGGAACTTTTTCTTCTTCAGCCATTTCGCAAAAAAGCAGACTAAACGATGTACAAACGCATCTTAAATGATTAACGACGAAGCCGGTTTCCGTTGAGAAGTAGTAATTCATCCATTAGTTTAGTGAAGGAATTGAGAACTTTACACCCTTGTAGAAAACACTTTGATCCACTGGCAGAAAGGTGTATGTTATTTTGAAAAATATCCTTTAATATGGTAGTAAATTTGTATCACATTAAAGAAAAGTGGAACTTGCATGCCTAAAATTCCAAACGCTGTAGAAGCAATCTTAACTCTTTTATTTACTGCCTTTTTCTTCTTAATGGCAGGTTATGTTGCGAAATATAACTCGTATGAAATGCTGAGATATTTGCAAAACTCCGGACCACAGGTGTATGCAATGAAGAACAAACACGCGCTGTTGTCCTTACCGGGGAGCAGCGCACTTCGCCACTACACCATCCGGGTCCTCCGCTTTGCGTGTATCTCAGCTAGTTCTATCGATCTTTTTTGCCATCAGCAATCACCCGCTCCCCGGTAAGGACAACAGCGCGTGTTCGTTCTCCATTGCATACACCTGTGGTTCGGAGTTTTGCAAATATCTCAGCATTTCATACGAGCTGTAGAAGCAGCCACGAAAACGACTGATTAGGGAACATCATTACTTCTTACCAGTGAAATCCCGTTTGTTTAGTAGTTTTCTTGTTCTAAATGTGAGGTTTGAAGAAAAAAATGGAAGGATGTTTTAAAAAATAACTTCCCCTTAGTATTAGCATGACAAATTATCATGTATTTAAACTGTTGAGCATACACAAGGTTAATAAGCAATCTTTGTTCAGCTAAAGTTCAACGTCTTGGTTTTCATCAGAGCCGATGGTTCGAACCGATCGCCCACAGTTGTTTGTCTTCTCGATGTGGCGTCTTCGTCTTCGCACCGAGTCGGATTCTCCTCTGTCTCGAGTATCTCTCGAATGAAGCATACTTACACGGCGATGCTCTTCTATGCAGGATGCTCGTTGTTGGTAATAATGATCATCCCGTGAACAAGTGTGGAACATCGGCTCGGATAACCGGCTCTGATGAAAACGAAGACGTCGAAACGTTGGCCAAATATACTTGTCAACCTCGTTTAAGCTCAGCAATTTAAACACATGGTGAAAAGATACTTCGTGAACTCCAGGAAATGAGAATTTCACCGTGGTAGAACACCAGAAAGCAAAGATCATTACATTCTAAGGGTTTTAATTTGAATCAACAAAGAAAAATAGGAACTGAGATATGTTGATTTAAAGTTGAAGGATGTCACTATTCACTTATACACGCTGTAGAACTTAAGGATTATAGAGATTGACGAAGAACTCTTATCAAACATTTCTCATCATTAGTCTGTTGAAGGGTGCATGTGGCGCAGTGGTCGGAGGGGCCCTGCAACACACACGTGGAGTCAATGCCAGCATCCAAAGCCTTCCATTTCTCCGGGATCGCCAAATTGGTACCAGACTGGCTTAGGAGGATAGCAGCACTGGCTCGATACATCGGTACGCTACCGCGAGTCATTGTAAAGGCCAGATATGCATTTAGTCACCTCCAAGCGATGTTTAGTGAAACCGAATGCATGGCGCATCCCTAAAAGGATTGATCAACGCCGAGAGCTTTATCCTTTTTACCAGTCTGTAGACGGTTGATTATTACGTTCTTCGTTAATTTTTCCTCTTATTTTAAATACTATTTATTGAAAAAGTTAGAACACTTTCAATTGTTCATGCCACAAAGGAAAAATCAGAAGTAGAAGATGAGGATTCGGGAAGTGACACAGTGGACATCTTTAGTATAAACGAACAGCGATAGTAAATATCTGTCTGAATACGTTGTTTCTCCCGGATTTGTACAAATAGAATGTTTCCAAACTAACTATACTTCTATTTCATAGATTACTCTATGAATGGAGAATAAAATTTTATCATTGCTACAATTAGGAAAAATCAAATCAATACTTGCAATGATGAAAGTACAAAACAGCTGTTGCTATAAGAAAGAATTCCTTTGTAACACTCTTAAAGCTCAATCAATGATGCTCACCTCCTGCTGATAGTGATGATTTCGACTTTGTGCCGGCTTCTCTGGATTCGTCGTGAATAAATTTTGTCGATGAACTCAGATAGAGGGCGAAATGACAACTAACCAACATGAAAACCGGAATTGTACATCATTCGTAACGAGCCAGTATAATGCTCTTTTTTCCTCTTGTTCCTCACCGTTCGATGACTCAAAATGCATGTGGCGTTTCGTATTTGTTCCACACCGTTTCGTTCGTGATCAACGAGTGGATACAAAGCAACTACGGGTGTGGATAGATTGTCTCAAAGATCCCGAATGAAAGGCTGCCAACTCTTTCGATTTGTTTCCATGGAATTTATGAGTACTAGATTGAAACTGAGATATGTGTAGCATAAACGACCAGGATATTTATTTAGTACGTGAACACAGCTTTCTCTGAATGATTTTTCATCTTATCGTGGCTATAGGAGGTTTTGAGTGTCAAACTATAATGTACACTAGAAGTTTTGCACCTCTAAATTCATCTCCTTAGGCCTAAGCAAATGACAATCAACATTTCCATTGATAATCGAGTTAAGTGTAAACGCATATCAGGAATCACTGTCGTCCGTGGTAGGAACGCAGTTGCAAAGAATCAAATCTGCTACAGATTACGGAGAGTGTGTCCGCACGAACTGATACCAATGCATATTCTTATTAATTGTTTATTTTCCCACAACGAGCTCGTATGTCACGATTTTGGTATTCGATCAGTAACCTATCAAATACAGATATTTCGGCCGATGTGGTCCGTGAAAACGCTGTTCTCTACACTTAACAAACTATAAAAAAAAAACTTTCTTCGACGAGTTTTCCAACACATATCACGTGCATGGAAAAAATTAGGCGTAACCTCATATGACGACCATGTATGATCAGGTAATCGCATATGCCTTAAGCGTCCATTTGGGAAATCAACAGTAAAGATAAATTGGAACTTTAAAGAAGCAACACTATCTAAAAGGCGAAACGCCACTCAAATGTAAACGGTTTTCTGGAAAATTTTGGGAAATGATAAAGAAAGAAAGAAAAAAAAACTTAAATTGCGCTGCGCTGGGCTAACGCGATTCCTCACGAGGACAGTTGACAGTCATGAGAGATGAAGGACAAAGTGTTCGGGGTTGATGAATTCCTGAAGGATCCATAACTTTAACCGATTGCATGAAAAACCTAAAGTTGGTTGAATTCATAAATGGTTAATAAAATGGCTTGAGTTGGCCTATAATTGTACTGCGTCAGTGTTTTTATCTTCCTAGACAGTTACAGGATCAAACCAGTAACTATTTGTGATTTGGAGAGCACATTTAGCCGCTCTACTGCAAGCGACCTCATTCATCGTTCATCATCTGTATCACCTGTCGTCTCACTGATCGGCGACTAACCACCAGCACATAAATCTTCCAATTTTCCGTGCAACGTGGAAGAGTAGCCCAGTGGCTCTGCCCGATCTAGGAACACGCTGAGTATCATACCTTTCTGCTAGGGTTTTCGTGAAGAACTCTGACTATCGGATCCGTGGTCTCCCTGCAGCACGACCCATAATATCCCCATGAATCCAGTCACCGACCGCTCTTATCCATTATTATTTATTATCGTACCTACGCACTACATGTTTGGCACGCCTTACGTTTGAGAAAGAACGGCGTATTTGGTCTTTGATCACTGACATAAGTTGAAGTTTCGGATCCGTTCCATCATTAGAGCGATACGGAATATTCCTAGCATCGCCCTTTCGACTGCGCCGTTCTATGAGGCTGTGTGATGTTTCATGCTGCTTACGAAGCTAGGTTTCTGACGCATACATTAAACGAGAATCGTGGAGTTGAAAAGTTGCGAACGGAGATGGATTTTCTTAGATCTCCTCACTGCATCTCGATATCGTTGAAGGCTCCCCAAGCTACCTGTTCCTCATGAACATCGTTTTTGTGAGATTTAGTCGAAAACCAATCTTTCCACAAGCTTTATCAAAGTCAATAAGCATTCGTTCCGCTTGACTTATGTTTGGTGTTATAAGAACGATGTCATTAGCAAAGCGAAGATGGTATAATTGCCGACCATCTATTTTCACTCCCATATTATCCCATTCCAATGTTCGCATGACGTTCTGGAAGGTGGCAGTAAACAATTTTGATGGGATAGTATCGCCTTGCCTAACCCCTCTTCTGACGTCGATGTTAATATGCTTATAGAATGGTGATGTCTTGACTGAGAAATTTTTATACAGTTCACAACGATGCTTTACATACCGAGTAGAGACTCCCCAACTGTGCAGGGTTTCCATGACTGCTTCTATCTCAACTGAGTCACATGCCTTCTTTAAATCGATGAAAGTAAGATAGAGTGGCCTCTAGTACCTTCGCGATACTTCAATCAATCTTGTTATCGTGTAGATGTGGTTCATCGTACTGGATCCTATTCGGAACCTTGCGTCCTCACATGGCTGTCCTTAATCCAGTGTTCTGTCAGTCCTGTTCAGGATGACTTGGGTAAAAAGCTTGTAGACGACTAACAGTATCCAGATTATGCGATAGTTGCCAATATCGTATAGGTCACCTTTCTTGAACAATAACACGGTCATGTTGGTCTTCCACTGAGTAGGGACCTTGCATTCAAACAGGTAGCGTGTGAAGAACCGAGGCAATGTGTTTATGACGACTGGCGGGAGGTTCTTCAAGTGTTTAGATCTGATTCTGTCCGGACCTGGTGCTGTTCGATTTTTCACCGACGAAATGGCATGTCGGATTTCGGAAGGGAGAACCGGTGGTACGATATATCCATCCTCCTTTATTTCATACAAGGGAAGGAGGACGTAGCTAATGAAGAGATCCGAGTAGTGATCGAGAATCATTTTCTTCACTGCCTTTCTGGAAGTTTTAACTGTTCCGTCTGGGCGTTGGAGCGCTATCATCGTTCATAATAGAACAAATGCAAGAGAGAAATTGACTAGAGAGTATAAACTTCTGGTATTTTCTGCTTTCTAAAATGACACACTGATAAATCGTTAACATGTTTAAGGCGATGCTGGTTTCTCGATAAAGCGACAATTTTTCGACGACTAGAGCAGTTAAGCAGTTTATAACTTAGTTGACCAATTGAGCAAATTTTGCCCTATACTATAAGAACTTTTAAAATTACTTAACCCTTTTCATTTACTGCCTTGTTCTTTTTAATGGCAAGGTATGTTGCGAAATATAACTCGTATATAATGCTGAGATATTTGCAAAATTCCGGACCGCAGGCGTATGCGGTGGGGAACGAACACGTGCTCTTGTCCATACCGGGGAGCAGCGCACTTCACCACCACACCATCCAGGTCCTTCGTTTGGCCTGTCTCTCAGCATTATATACGAGTACTACTTCTGGTGTAAACTTATTCGAAGTCAAAATACTCGGTAAACCAGGAAAAATCCAAATCTTCAATTTTTACTCCTTTGCAATGCCGGACGAGATCCCAGTTGTTCAACTGCTTTCTATTCTCGAAATACGAATTCCAACGAGAAAAGAAAAAAAACGAGATAGCACGTTTTGTATCCTCCAGAAAATCAAAAGTTCTTCTGGTAGAAGAATAATAGTTGTTTCTGGTTGACCATGACTCATATCTATTTGAGCTAATCGCTATTTTTCAGTCTTCCTTCTGCTGCTCACCTGCTTTGTGTTTTATAACAGCTTACGTTCAACCATATACCTCATATCTTCCTATTTCAAAATTCCATATTGATTATGACCATTTGCTATCCATCATCTCTTTGCCTCGACATTACAACCAACATATGTCTGTAGTTCCTCGCAAAAAGCCACATCGAGGAAATAATACGCTCTTAATTTCATGCAAGCTTAATAACGCCCTGAAGGATCCTCGAAATAATAGTGGAGTACGGATTTTGTACAACTAAGCTAAAAGCCAAGAAAACTGATTTACAACTTCTGAAAAAGTTGGGTGGAAATGCAAATTAGAGTTCTAACGCAGCCAACATAGCTAGACCGTACTGAAATTGACGGCGTAGCAACGTGGGTTCGCTATTCAAAAATTAAACCAAAAAAGAGCTTTTCATACCAGTTGATCGATTAAACTAGTGGCTATCTGTTCCAGCAGCAAGTGCCATCCTAGTGGAGACAGAAAGAAGAACACAGAGGGAAATAATGGATTAGAACAACACCGAACTGAAACTAACGAGCAGCGCCAGGTTACATTGCTATAGAGTATTGTTCTAATTTCAAACATGTTCAGAACTAGAACTTTCGAAAAATTGAACATGAAATCTAAATTTTAGACACTTCAACGCGAATGCAGCGGCAGTAAACCTAAATGGAATACTGCCAGTACCATATTGCCTTAGTGGAAGATGTCGCGATTGTCCACTTGCTTTCGTGTTCGAAATACGAGTGTTAAAGCAAGAACATGAAAGCTGAATAGAATAAAATAGCTCCTACCTTGTAGATAAAAATTCGCAAATTCTGATCGACTTCATTTCAGCTGATAAAGTTTAGTATCAGCTGAAATATACTGACTAAAAATGGAAGTGGTCATTATTTTCGCACAGAAAGCATTGTACTCAATGCATCTAAAGAATCACTTTCATCTTGGAAGAACCATATCGCATGGCAGTAAATTTCGTCTATAAAGATGCACGATTACTTCAGCACAGCGATTTCGGGATCCTAAGGAACCAACGAACAACGACACTTGACCAGCACCTAATGTCTATGAATGAGGACAACAAGTCGTCACTCCGTAGCGGAACCCATTTACGAACGCGACCTCGTCTACAGATAACAGTTGCAAGAGAATGAAACCAATGAAAAAAAAACCATTAAACAACGATGATGTCCCATATGAAAATCTAGTTGATAAATTAGGTGGAGTGCTTCACTGAATGGCATAAAAATGTTGATTTACAAGGTTGCAGTGTACCCCATTAGCAAAAGAAGGAAAGATGTTCTACACCAAACTCCTCATCGTTCCCAAGTCTATGAAATCACCAGAACAATAAAAAAAAAAGCATAAAGGATAAAACTCTGGCGTTGAATCAATCAACAATCTGGTACCGATTTGTCGACGCCGGAGGGATGAAAGGCTTGGTGGGCCATGGGCGCCGGGACCGATTACATGTGTGTGTCGTGCGCTCTTCAAAATCAAAAACTTCAACAGAAACTGTCGCATAGCAGAGAGATTCAACCAGTGTCTCTAGTTATGTCTCCAGTCCCTGTTGAGTGTGCACACTTCAATGGTGACTAGAAAAAACGACTTTTAACGTACACAATTCACACTTGTGTTAAAAAACATCCGAAAAGTTTATGTGAAATGAGTTATCGGAAATACTCAATACAAACGAAATTCAACCCTTCAGCTTCTCTTGGATTGCTTTTTCAGAGTATGAGATATTCTAACACAGTGTAATAAGGCACCATTCAGGATGCGCACATGAGTTCCACGTTACTCCTTAAAACCCAATCAATCAATAGTCATTATGCATCAGCTGTTGAAGAAGTATGACAGAACCAGTCGATTTTTTTATGTAAATAATGCTTTACGAACTACTGTACTAGCGGATCGATGAAGAAAAGATTACAAAATGAACAGAAATAGAATAAGTACAAAGGAATGTCAGGGCTTGGAAAGAGCTCTCAGTGAAAATTTTTAGAAGGATAAGGACTTCAAGACAAAGCGTTTTCTATGGAATTATTATATTAGCAGGTCGATAGTAGTAGTTCCTCGTTTGTGAATAAAACATTACCCCAAATAAGCGAGTTTTCAAAGTGAAAGCAAGTTCTGAACAAGATTTCGTAGGAAAAACCACCAAATCCGGTCGGTCTGAGTTTCGATTGGAAAGTCTCAACACACTAACACCGTAGACAAATTGGTTCATGGATCTACAAAAGAAAAATTACATTACGTAAATGAAACTTTTTGGAAGAAAGAAGAATGTGCGCCTACTTTCCATAGTTATTGATCGCGCTGCTAGACGAAATTTGTGGATGAAGTCGAACTAAAGCCTAGCACGTTTTATTGAATAGTACCTCTACCACTACACTACCAGTTACCCCGATGACAAACTTGAATTCGTACAAATAACAACGAATAAAAACCAAAGCTCTATATATTACTAAGACCTAAGCGTTAAATATGACACTGAAGTGAGACCAAAGAGATCAATTCCTACTTCACGAAGATGTAAACAAATGTGTCGATCATAACATATTACACCGCGCGTGGGGTTGAGATCCTGATCATTACGCGTACGGCCCAATTTACCCAAGTTCTGGTCCTCGTTCAGGTCCACCAAGCCTCTCATCCTTCCATTGTCTGGAAATTGGTATCAAACTTGTCTGGGAACAACCTACTCTCTGCAGTCCACGTGGGAACGCTCCATCACGTCTCAGGATTGCAGAGAAAATTGACTCTACTAGCGTTCAACGGTATTCGTGACGAAAACGAAAAAACTTTAAGTTGCAGAAGAACCTACACGAAAATATGCTCGAAAACCATCGTGGACGGTGGATGTGAAGAAGCGAATAGAATGCGAGAAGTGCTGAGATCCGCACAGTGTGAGTGTATAGGGCCAAATAATAAAAAGTAGAAAATATATACTGTTGCAGCCAAAAATCTAAGGAAATCATATTTTTCGACAACCATTCAAAAAAAACGCGGCACGAATAACTACTGCATTCAAAGTATAGCCAGAACAATAACCACAATGATGCCGAGTTATTTCCAAAACTCCAGACCGCAAGTGTCCGCGGTGGGGATTGACCACGCTGTTACGCTTTCCGCGGGTTAACGCGTTCACCACCACACCATGCAGCTCTTACAGATTTAACGGCGATTAGTGATCCACAGATCAATCCCGTTGATGAGAAATTGTTCACGGCAGTGGCAGACAGAAAACTAGCTGAGAGACAGGCGAAACGAAGGAATCGCGTGGTGTGGTGGTGAACGCGCTAAAAAAGTAAGAGCTTCGGCGTTGATCAATCGCTGATGGATACGCCACGCATTCGACTTCAGTAAGTATCCTCGGAGGTGACTGAATGCATATCTGGCCTTTGCAATGACCCGTGGTGGCCTAGAGATATATCGAGTCAGTGCTGCTACCCTCCCAGACAAGTCTGGCTCGCAATTGTAAATGATAAGAACGAGCGATTATTTTCAAATAAGGAGATATGCACAGGTCATTTAGATAAAATCTGCTGTGGTTGAGCTTAAAGCTGACCAATCACTAGATTCTACGCGATTAAACTGTTTATAAAGGCGACAATTTCATGCTACATCTTTCCAATTAACACCCAATAATTCTAGTGCATGTACAAATCCTGTTAAATCCTTTGTAAAAAAGATATTTGATACCATATTTTCGACTTTTTTGGTCATGATTTACAACTTCGAGTAGGGATTCTTGCTAGTAAACGAGATTTCACGTTTTCAACAATGTAAACAAACAGCAATAACGACAACAACAACAACAAGAACAACAGAACTCTGTTCGACTAACTATTCGAATCGTTAGAGAATTAAGTGATTCCTTTAGACGAGGTCTACAATTGTTGTAAAATGATACTGTGAAGATGTTTAAGCAAAGCCAATATGATGAAGGTGAGGCGGAAACTTCCGCCGTCTATTTGCATGTCGTGTGGTTGTTGACTAGCGCCGAAAGCTGTCCGCTTACGGCCTATGTATTATATTTTATATCAATGTTCGATTTAAGACTTCGCAATTCAACGTATACAACTGTTAGTCGATTGTGCGCAAGAGACAACCGTGAATTGAATGAATGGTATCGAAAATCGTTCTAGTGTTAAAGCTGTCGTACTTGCAACGCATCATAACGAAGATATAAACCTTAACTAGAAACTCCTCAACAATATAATATGACCTATATGTAGGCCAAAAATTAGTGAAAAATAAAGCGGCCGTTCAACCTTAGAACAATGGCAACGATGTGACCTCTACAGTAGGCACAGGTAAAGCGACACTGCGGCCAATATGAGCTCTGTAGAGGTCATTTCCTTTCTAATGGTTTATTTTGGTACGCAGAACGTACTCGTCCTTTAATCCGAGGCTCAAATTTAGTAGGATAGGAAAATGTGCTGAACCTAACCCATGGTCTCTGATTCTTATCGTTTTCAGTTATTCCGTGTTCTTGACTATACTACAATTTATGGAAACAAAAAAGCCTTCTTCAACTCTGTTCGAAAACGGAATGCTTCGCCATAAGTCTAAATACGAAGAAATCATAAAATGGACATCCATTAAGGCCATGACTATCCTGTCAACGTAAACCGGATTAAGAGGTAACAAGAGAATCGGCGAAAATTATGAAAGTCTCGTCACCATTCTTTGGGAACGACCACCAAATGAATGAAGAATGTGCACATTAGTCAAAATGATTGCTGAATAGCCGAAGCGCCGAACACTTAACCTTCGCGAGGAGGACCGACGTCGTTCACTTTACAATCCCATCAATGTTGGGCACATGAAATTCGCGACAAATTGATAAATGTTGCAACTCTTATTTACTGCCTATTCTTTTTCACGGAAGCATACAATATGAAATATAACCACCAGAATGCTGGGATATGAGTAAAACTCGGAGCCTCAGGTAAACTACGAATCCGCGATTCCACTCTCAGGGATCCGGGAATCCGACGTTCTTGCTTTGCCTTTCTCTCAGCCAATTTTCTATCCTAACGGTGAACGGTGTCATCAACAACTGCCCATTAGCGTGAATGACCTGCGAAACACAAAATGGGCATTGAACCCCGTTAAGCTGAACCTACAGTCCAAATCACAATGTTTGAGTTTTAATTTACTGCTTTTTATTGTTTCACAGCAGGGTACTATGCGAAATACAGTCATAACGACGCTGAGATATTTGCAAAAATCAGAAAGTTGGCCGACAGAAAGGTAGAGCAAGCGTCTCGCTTGTTATGGTGGATAGCAGCTGAACCTCCGGAAAGGGCAATGACGAGTTCGAAATTGACAAATATTCCATTATTTGGAAGAAAACGGAGAGAAAATAAGAGAATCCCATACATTTTTTATACGACCCGTCTTCACGTCTACTACGCAAATCCCAGCACTTCTAACATTCGACTCGTTTCCTCGCATCCATCGTCCACGAATGTCTTCCTCTTTTAACGTGTGCTATCGGCTGCTGCTTGATGATTTCATTCTCTTTATGAATGTTGTAGAATGCTGGTCCAATCGATTCTCTCTGTGGCACCGGGATAGCCGCGCTGGAGCGTTCCCGATTGGATTGCAAAGGGTGATTTTTTCCCGGAGAAGTCCGGTACCAACTTTAACATCCCGGAGGGGTGACAATCTTGGTGAGCTGATGCGGAATCGAACCAGCACCGTGCTCTTAATAATCGGCATCACTACCTTTGTGCTATCAGCACCAATACCTTTACGGATTGCTTCATTTATTTTACTAAAATTTTAGCGCTTAATTCAGTAAACTACTCTTATCAGACGTAGTTATGGTCGAATAGAGATTTTGATGGTGGCTACCCGAATCACACGATAATAAACACTACGAGAGATGATGAAGGTGATAGTTAACTTATGCCGTTAATGAATTCCTTTAAGGAATGGAGAAATAATAAGACAGAACCTCTTTTGGTAAATGAGTTTTTATTTAAATAAGATGAAGGTATCAAAAAATGTGTATTTCTCACGGACTTTCGTCGCATTTTGAACTATAGCAAAGAAGAAAGAATTCGTTATAAGTACAAGAAATAGATACAAATATATATACACATGTATATGTGCATATGTGTCGTTAACAGAAGTCTTATGAAGCCGAGATTTTGGCAACGCCAACAGATAGATGTCATCGTTTGCACGAAGTTGAGAAATGCTTCGCGCCCAACGGTGACGTAATTTTGCACAACATGTGCAACACATACTAAATAACGCCAAGAAGAAAATTCAAGCAGTAATAATCCGCCTGCGATTTATGCGATAAATTTCTTAATGTAATGCCGTTATGTAAATGGAAAAAAACGAAGTTATAACCTCTAACAAAAAGGAATGCATACATCTTCAGTTACGGCTGAAGTTCTTCTTTGCGAATTCAGTAACGGGAAATTCTACGAGAATTTACGATACTGTATATGAGAGATGGTAGTCTAAACAAGAAAGACTTGTGAATATGGTCAAATTAATGTGAATGATCGACTTGAGGGAAAAACTTACATTTATAAATATTATTCCCGTTTCTTCCGAACGGTTTACCGCCTCATCGTTACTGGGAGGTGTTCCTGGGTGTCGGGTTGCGGTGTTCAGCGGGAGGATTGATTCCCACGGCAGGGTCTCCCAAGCTGAGAAGGAGTCCGGCGTTTCCAATAGGAAGTCCAGCTAAGAGTTAATCAGTACCAGGATCCATCACCGTCCTGGTTTCAAGGTAGTCGCATGGTGGGAAATCTTCCCCTGATCCAAAGAGCAGTGACTGCTTGTGATGGTGACGACATGGGGCAGACTTTGGCCTGGCTGATCTCAGGACTCCGAGGAACCACAATGGCTAAACCAGCAAGACTTCGAAAAAATGGAGATTATGCTGAGGCCCGCACAACCAGTGAAGACGGGCCATCCAGTTGTCCAAGTAAGTGTTTACCGTTTTATTGTTTCACTTAGACAATTTTGCACCAGTTGAACAGAAAAGCTGCGAAACAAAAGTTGATAAAGTCAGAAATTCCCGACGAGTTTCGTTGACCTTGTAGTTCCTTATTAAGAAAAAAAAAACTAATCATGGACAACTTAAATACTTACAACAAATAAACGGCTCTGAAGAAGGCGAAACCGCCGAAACGTCAGCTGTTGTCTCCTAATAAATCCTATGATAACAACCTCGTGTCTGCCTATTGAAGAAAAACAGCGAACTTTTTTGTGTTTACTAGACGGAACATTGCATCCAGTTTGTCTCAATTGCAGACCCTCACGAATATGAACAACATAGATTACGTAAATTGCAACGATTTCGTAGCTTACAATTGAAAACTAGAATTTCATGCTCGATTCGATTTCCATGGAAAAAAGTCGACCATCGAGCTAGGAATTGAAAATGTTGACCGTCTAGAAAACCTAAGTCTAGGTCTGATGGGAGC
This sequence comes from Angiostrongylus costaricensis, assembly GCA_900624975.1. Lineage (NCBI taxonomy): Eukaryota > Metazoa > Nematoda > Chromadorea > Rhabditida > Metastrongylidae > Angiostrongylus > Angiostrongylus costaricensis. The sequence continues at coordinate 106,608 of UYYA01004116.1, read as the reverse complement.
AATTCTTGAGATAACTATGAAAACAGACCTTCAAAAAGGACCCATCAAGGTTTTAATGGAATAAAGATAGAGAAAATATGAAATTAGCTTGTTGAAAACCAAACATTAAACGCGGGAAAAACAGAAAAGTAAGAGAAAAAAAGAAAGAAGGAATCATAGGTAGCCAGTGTGATGGTAAAAAAGGCAGAGAAGAATAAACCTGATGAAAAAATGGGAATTTGTGACACATTCTGATTTTTTAATGTCAGAAAAGTGAAATGCAGTTAGTTTATGGCAAAGAAGACAAACTCGCTAATTTTTCAACAGTAATACGGCTACTACCAGTCTCACCAAGCCTCTCGGTGTTTCGGAGTCGAGAAATTGGTGTCAAACTTGTTTGGTAACAGCAACTCTTTTTAGTTCACGAGGGTTACTTCCTACTATGAATATCCCAGGATATCAGACAGAATCGATTCGACAAGCATTCAACAATATTCAAAATGAAATGAAAATCCTCATTCAGTAGCCGAAGCCATATGCAAAAACGTTTGAAGGCCTTTGTGGATTATGGATACGAGGAAACGAATGGGATGCAAGAAATGCTGGGATCCCGCAGATGTGAACATGTTGGTGCAAAGTGATAGAAATTAAAAAAAAAGTGCAACTTACATCCCCAAAACGGGCTTTTCTTTGACTTCGGTATTCATCATCAATCCACTGCTTTCTTGATGAACAGACAGAACTTGTTATTAGAGTATTTATTCATTAACAATAGCTGACGTTTCGGAGGTTTCGCCTTCTTCAAAGCCTGAAAAGATCGAATTGACATGCATTACTCGGCCAAGCGTTTTCATAACCTTAGCAGATAAGACTTGAAATAAAAAATTTTAACCTCGTGTAACCTTGTGTAAGCTTACTAAAAGAAGAATACATAAATTTGCATTTGCATAATAAACAGCTTCTTCTAAGCACTCGGCGATTTGTTCTTTGTAAAATCTTTCAATTCACTGGTGGAGAGCAGTCACACAAAGTTCTACATGGCCCACGAATGTGCCTGGGGTCAGGTCAGAAAATCAGCCTGGGGTATAGCTCTAAATCACGCGTGATCGCAAGACACTTCGCCTTCCGATTCATTTCTGGATTTTCTGAGTTAATCCAAAGTGATGATGTCTTAGAGTCCTGTGCGAGGATAGTGACTCTTCCTTCAAAATATTCTACTTCATGTCTCGGTGTCGTATGCGCGGCGAGTAAAGTGTTTGGTCTCGCTTTAAATTTGCCGATTAGATGTTCTTTTATGACGAACGCACAGTGCTCTACCCGTTTCGTCAACGTATTCGCCATCGCATGCTTTACAAGGGAGCTCTTGTGAAGCAAATCCAGAAATGGACCGCAATAGGAGTATTTCGAAACCTACTTCCCTTGAGCCTCGGTATCACTAATCAATATGTATTCTTTCTTTGATGAGCTTACACAAGGTTGATAATGATATTTATTTTCGGCTAACGTTTCGACGTCTTCGTCTTCCTCAGAGCCGATGATCCGAGTCGATGGTCCACAATATGGTCGACGCAATAGGAGTGTTTGGCCGTGTAGATTGCAGTCAACTTGATCTTTCCAGGCTTTGAGGAAGGCGAAACCCGCCGAAACGTCAGCTCGTACGTTTCGAAACCTTGAAAATGGTGAAACCGTCGAAACGTCAGCTGTTGTGTATTAATAAATATTGTAGTAATAAACTAGTATTTGCCCATCGATAAAAACAACTAGCACCATTTGTGCCATCATTAATCACCGAATAACACATGTGGAAATTCATAGTCTCCATTCGACCCTGAAAAACAATGGGCTCTAGGACACTACGTATGACGCCCGCTTTTTGTAGTATAGGTGGCAAAGCAACTATAAGTTGATCGGTTGACCGTCAAGCTCTACTATACTTACTTGGATAGTTGGATAGTCCGTGTTCACAAGTTATGCGGACCCCAGCACATTTCCCATTCGTTTCTTTCCTAGCTTTCTTCCTTCTTTCTTCCTTCCGTTTCCTTTTCTATCCTAACTTTACTATAGTGGGTAAACATATACAAAAGTGATTTTTTAGGCCCTACCAGAGCGAGTTTACCTTGTAGCTTTCCTTGTTTGTTGGGGGAAACCCCGAATTGCTTCCCCATGTGATTTCCTCTCATTTATCTGAGGAGTTTTCACAGAATCGACATGAAAGATATAATCCAAAAACAAACAAACATGTATGTGATTCTATATTTGGATGGTGTACTTTTATAAAACCCAACTATAACACACTTTAACGGGATTAATCTTGGGGCCCATTTTCTTTTGCATTTTCCATATTCTCATGTATACTCTTTGGATGATTATACATATTTTGGAAATAGTAAAGAATCTGACAGAGTTGACAAAAATTCCCTAAATCCATTTGTTTCTTAGGAAAAGTACATAGTCGTTTATAATAGTTGCACAATGCCCTAACTTCAAACCGGTGAAGCGTCACGTAGCCTGGCATCCAGCTCGACGGTCATCAAAGTGAGTGATGTCGCCGGTAACGGCATTGGTAGCTGAGGAACTAACTAACCAGAATGTGGAGCAGGAATACAGTAACATTCGAAAACTTTTAAAATTTGATTGTCTGAGGTTAGAAAGCAACAGATAAGAGCATAATAGAAAACAATATGAAATTGTTCCAATTCGTTCCAATTTTTTCGTAAATTCGGATGTTTGGAATAAGCAATCCGGCTGGGCGTCCAGGTTCTACAAAAATTTCAGCAACATTGTGATTGTATTCCATATTATACCACGATATGAAAGGATAAAAGGATAAAAAGGATAAAGCTCTCGGCGTTGATCAATCTCTGAGGGATGCGCCATGCATTCGACTTCATTAAGTAACGTTGGAGGTGATTGAATGCTTATCTGGCCTTGACAATGACTCGCGGTGGCCTACCGATATATCGAGACAGTGCTGCTATCCTCCCAGTCACGTCTGGTAACAATTTGTCGACCCCGGATGGATTAAAGGCTTGGTGGGCCATGGGCGCGGGGATCGATTCCATATGTGTGTTGCAGCGCCCCTTCGACCACTGCGCCACACGCGTCTTTTTAAAAGCGCAGGGCCTTATGAAGCTATGAAGGGTTGATAGTCAGTAAATGAAAAACCTGAGAATTCAGAAGAACAAATTTTCGCACTTTTCGCACATTGATCTGAACAATTACAATAGTAAAAGACGTGATCACCTTAAACTAGGAAGCGAATTTATCGATTGTTAATGAACTCCAAGCTTCAAGTAAAACGTTCAGAATCGAGTAGGAAGGTATTGAAGCAGGAAAGAATCAGGGATTAGGACTGAAGCTACTCTTTCTAGCTAGAAAAAATCCAAGGCTTTAAACTAAAATCGAGAGCTAATGCGGCAGATAAAAGCAAGTAACAATAGAGATGACCTCATTGAAAGGTTCTAAGATTTCAATGGGGTTAACATTATTGAACACCATAACATTATATTGACAATACTCTCGAGTATCTCAGCATCCTTGTGGTTGTACGACACATAATACACTGCTATGAAAAAAGCATTGTAGATAAATAAAAGTCAGAACATTGTGGACAAAACACCAACTAAATAAACTAGAGTGGTGTGATGTTGAATCCAGAGAGAACCAGGAATGATTCCAACAACAGCAACCCGTTTGAGTGTTGCTATAGAGGAGACTCAGCGCCTCCTACAATAAACCAGTCTTCAAGTGAAACATGGGCGATAATGCCCAAAGTAGTGGGTGAACATGATGGACGAGATTGAAGAGCAAATATGATGAAGATATGGATGCAGATGCCACTTCCAAAAGACCAACGACTGTGGACCATCGATTAGGTCCACCGGCTCTGAAGAAGAAGGAGACGTCGAAATGCTAGCCAAATAAATCCTTTCAGCAACGTTGTGTTAGTTCAAAAATCCAAGAAGGTATTGATTATTAATGCCGAGGTTAAATGACGGTTGTTTTGAAAAATACCAATGTAGGAAATGAACAGCTAACAAGATTCTGTACGATGAAACCAGTCGTCAACAGCTCTTAAGCTCCCAAGCAGTGTAAGTCCGTCCGGAAATACGGAATCGCCAGCACCAAACACTTACAGTTATCGTAAAAATATATGTGAATGCAACTAGTAGAGTTCATGAAAGAAAGAGTGGAGTTTTTCAACTAGAGTCGTCTTTACTACAGAAAGTCGGTCCTCGAAAATACTATTAGAGCATTTTCTTTATCTAGGAACTCAACTCTTCTTTTAATAAGAAAAAAATCGCTAAAAACAATTGACGATTTACTGGAATAGTCTACGCTTAGCTGGCTCATGATGTCGATAAAGAGGCTCGAAAATCTTTATCGAAAACAACCAAGTGACCGACCGCATCCTTTAGAAATCTTACGCTTTAGCAGTAATAAGTAAGAGTTGGGGGCAGAAAAAAGTGCCTGGAAGACTTATGGTAGAAATCAGGGAAGGATGAATAAAGAAACTCATGAGGAATTTCCTCAGAGATTCAAAATCTAGCAATCTATTTAGAAGAACAATTTTACTGTTTTTTAAACTCGATTTCTCCAAATTCCCAAGGATTTTTTGAGTTTGATGTTCCGAAATGGATGCCCGATCTTACGAAATACGTGGTTAGTCAACTTTAGGATTTTACACAAAACCTTTAAACTATGAAGAAAAGAGAATTCGTTGATTCAGTGCCACAATAAGAACGCTAGCAAAAACACTAAACTAAAACATCACTAAAAAAAGCCGATACAGAAAAGCCCGTTCCTAGCTCGCTTCGGCAGATCCTTAGAGATTGTTTGAGCGCTAAATGGAAAAGAATGATTTACTGTTGCACTATATGATGCACTTCTTATTATGTCGTGTTAATAAATAAAAGTGTAAAGTGAAACGAAGAATGTTCTCCTCCCTTATTCTGCTCCTCTGATGTAGCCGTTCTATACAAGAAGTATTTATATGCGAAATCCCTCTTAGATTCAATTCGAATCATTTATACTAGAGCTCATAATATTTTTATGTTGGCCAATAAACTAAGCCCTTTAAACACACTTGAGCAACAAAATCCTCCTTTACAGCACAGTAGTTTAATAATGCAAACATCAACAACTTCCTGCACAAGCAAAATGAAGGGTAAAGCGGATATCTAAATAGTGCGTATCAAGATCCATGTATAATCGGTTTTCGTCATTTAGTTCAAGTGTGCAGTAGTTCCTTTTTTAATCAATGTACGATGTCGAATTGATTTGACGTCATCCAGCTGAAAAGCTCGGAGAAACACCAACTGAGGGGTTGCGATACTCCCTACTACTCCCACTAAACAACCTAAAGCCTGTCGTCGCCTACGCCACCGAAACGTAGTGTCGTCGGTGCCTAGAATGGAATCACGTTTATTTAAAATGTGTTTAGTAGCTCCAAAGTTCAAACCAAAACATGGCAGAGTTTTTGGAAAACGAAAAAATATGGGTAGCCATTGATTGCGGTCTATTCCGAGATTACAATAAAGAATAAGCATAAGAGATAGAGCATGCGACGTTCATTAATCACAGAAGAACACGCCCTGCAATCAACTCATTTCAGTGTTGCAGCGGTGATTGAACATATACCTGACCTATAAGGTGGCTTGCAGTGCATTATCAATGTGTCAAGTCATTGTCATTCATTCTCCAAGACATGCGTAGTGGCAACTTGCCGACTCCTGAGGTGGAAAGGCTGGTGAATCCAGGTCGTGGCATCGAACCAAGGAAGAGGTGTGTATTGTTGTAGGTCTCATCCAAACATTATGCCATATGAGTACAAAAGAGATTCGTGGAAGCCAGGTTCCGAGAAAGTCGAGCAAGCATTGACAGATTCTTTCGATGCCTGCATGGCGGTGAAATAGGCTTGAATATTGGGGTCGGGTAAACAATAATTTTATCTGCGCCAGTTTCTACCTCGGCCTTTACAAAATTCTTATTCCTTTTTTCTAGACCGTTACAAAAGTTCCTTCAGCAACTAAAGAGCTTTAAGACCTTTTCTTAACCTTCTCTACGCGACTTGTCGAATCTTTTCTCTTAATGATCTTTCTATAAGTCATCTGTCCGTAAAACTTTTTCTTTCTTCAATATTCTTTAACTATTCTTTTATAAAGAACACTCTATCGATAACGTTTCACTTCAATAGCGAGGACATTGTTCCAGCATGTTAAACTAAATTGATCTCTTGGATTTTAATCAATCATCACAGAGCGTAACTGTCCTTACACTCTATGTTGTAACCAAACCGACAGATTAAACTCTCGGCGAGTTACATGTACTGACCCAATCTTTCCAATGGCTGAGGAATTAAGAAGAAATTAGAACAAAACAGTGTTATACAACGTTAATTGAACGCATCTTTTAAATGTGATTGAACAACTTCATAACCAATCAAGAAAGAAAAATGCTACCTAAATAAATACCTTATCTTTTACCGGTTGAGCTAAAGGTGTCAGTCAGGAAGTAAATTGGGAATTAAAACCTCTATGATGCTGAGATATTTGCAAAACCTGGACCCAAGGCTAGACCGCGATTACCCTTTCCATGGACCCACTTGTTATCCATTGTACCCACTAAAGCCTTTGCTTTGCCTTTATCTTGGCCAGTTTTTACCTAAGCAGTGCTATCAACAATCACCGGTCAACGTCATATCTAGCCAGAGGTCCTAGTTTTACAAATATCTTAGCATCATTGTAGGTTTACTTCACATAATACCTTAAAGTGAAAGAAAAATAGGCAATAAATAAAAAATTAAACACTTAGTTATGCTCAGTATTGAAAACACTAACACTCCATTTTCTCTTCTTCTAGGAATGAACTACTTGTTGACCATCTGCTGGACCATAACGAAAAAGTCGTCAGCTATAGACCAGAGTAGGAAAAAGAAGAAGATGATGATGATGATGATGATGATGAACGAATATGGAAAGATAGATGGCAAGGATGAGAAAGTGAGACGAATTGCTGTTGAACTAGGTAGAGGAGCTCGTTCGGCTTTCTATACGTATCTGACCCGGTTCGTAGGAAAATCGCTTCCATGTGAACCAGCCTTTGCTACATTAGCCTTTACGTGGAATGTCAGATAAACAACATTTGGAACCAATTATGTCTAGAACAAATAAGTAGTCGTAGCAACCAGTAGCAACCACTTAAAGGTTGATGAAACTTAGTGGAAAAAAGAAAGGAGAAGTTCTCAAATATTTCCTATAAGTCTGAAAAAAGAAGGTGGAAAAGGAGACGAGCTAGACTTGAACCATTTTGATAGCTATATTGTTTATCTGATTTTAACAGTCCAGAATGTCTATCAGGCGGCAGGGAACTCGCTAACAGAGACAGACATAGCGACTTGTGAAGTGGGACTCTTTCGTAAAGTAGACATAATGAATCAGATGGACCTCTTTCTAAATAGTTCATCAGAAGAACAAGCGTTTTGTTACGATCTCTTAGGGAGTTTCTGGAGGAAAAACATCGAAATGGCATTCTTTTAGTATCAGAACAGATCACATCATCTATAAAGTCACTATGAAGAGAAAAATTCAGTGAGCAATCTGATAATTGATTAGGTGAGGTACCATACCTAAGTGTAATAGAACAACGATATGAGCCATTGTCAGCAAATGTTACAATGGATATCGGACTAAAAATGAGGGTTTACCTAAAAACAAAAATAACCATATGGAACGGGGACAAGAAGTCATCTTATTTGAAGCTCAAGAATCACAAGAACTATAATAGAACTCTTAACCCTTTTATTTACTGCCTTTTTCTTCTTAATGGCAGGGTATGTTGCGAAATATAACTCGTATGAAATGCTGAGATATTTGCAAAACTCCGGACCGCAGGTGTATGCGGTAGGGAACGAACACGTGCTGTTGTCCTTACCGGGGAGCAGCGCACTTCACCACCACACCATCCGGGTCCTTCGTTTTGGCGGTCTCTCAGCTAGACGGGTGATTGCTGACGGCAAAAAGATCGGTGGAACCAGCTGAGAGACAGGGAAAACAAAGGACCCGGATGATGTGGTGGTGAAGTGCGCTGCTCCCCGGTAAGGACAACAGCACGTGTTCGTTCCCTACCGCATACACCTGCAGTCCGGAGTTTTGCAAATATCTCAGCATTTCATACGAGTTATATTTCGCAACATACCCTGCCATTAAAAAGAAAAAGGCAGTAAATAAAAGGGTTAAGATTGTGATTATAACTAAGCCTCAGCTTAACTGGGTTCGATGCCGATTTGGGCTCCCCAGATCAATCCCGTTGACGGGTGATTGCTGATGGCAAAAAGATCGATAGAACTAGCTGAGAGACAGGCAAGACGAAGGATCTGGATGGTGTGGTGGTGAAGTGCGCTTCTCCCCGGTAAGGACAACAGGGCGTGTTCGTTCCCCACTGCATACACCTGCGGTCCGGAGTTTTGCAAATATCTTAGCATTTCATACGAGTTATAATAGAACTGATCATAGAGTATTGAAAGCCATACGGATTTCGGCATAATTTTTCTTTTACTGGAATTTTATGAGGTATTTCATTCTTTTTTCTTTGATATCCTGAGATATACCAGACAAGGTACTTCGAGCTCACCGTAGCTATGAGCAAACTGTTATGGATTGGAGGTCACTGCAATTCTTGGCACTGATTTATTGGTTTCCGGACTTCCTGTTGAAAACCCGGATTTTCATTACAATAAGTAACCATGCTGAGTGTATCCTTACACTACACATCATATTTTGACATTCATGAATACCAGATCACCATAATGAGGAGCTAAGTAATCAAGATAGGATGGAAGGACGATAGTTTGACATTAAGTCAATGTTTTGCTGCCAACAAAGGGGAATGATACCATTAAATCACAGGCCTGGAGCAAAAAATTCTAATTCTAGAGAAAAAAATCCTCAATAGTTTAAAAATAATCTTAACAACGGATAGAGCAAAACCGTCCTTGTTTAGTGATTTTTCTACAATACTGGACATGGGCACGGTTGTTAGGTGTGACTCTGCATTATATGTAGCTTTGGTTCGATCTTACCATCCAAGCTAATCAAACCTTCCATTCATCCGAGTTTTGGAAACTAGTAAGAATCTTGTATGGAAGGATAAAAACATTGCGTTGATACATCAGTAGGCCATTGTATGTCCAATTACATACGCAAAATACGCATTCAATTACCTCTACAGTGCGACGAATGGAGTCGAATGTATGGCATACTCTCAAGGTATTGGTCATTTCACAATGCTTTATCCTTTTTGATCCTCGTGATATTGCACCTTTCAAGAAACCATACTACTTAGACCAGTGTTTAATCGAGAGTTGTTTAGGAGGCAACAATGATACAATAACGGAGTGGTTGATGATGTGATCTATGAGGAAGCAAGGTGAAGGTTGGACCTCTACGCTCTCCTCACCACTTCACATTTCACATGGAACGCCCTTGATCGGCTATCTCAGGGTTCCAAGGACAATCGAGTGGAGCAGCATTATACGATATTGAAGATGAAATGAAAAATCCTCAAGCAGCTGCAGAAACAACCTTTAAAACGTTAGAAGATCTTTATGGACAATGAAAGCGAGTAAAACGAATCAAATGCAAGAAGTGCTGGCATCCCCAGCAGCAGATGTGATGATGAATGATGTAAAATAAAGTGTAATAACTAATACGATCACATTCAGCTGAAGAATAATTGAAAACAGAAGAGCTTCTGATGGGGGTTAAGATGAAACAGTCGCCTATATGTGATGGGTATGAATAATATCGGACTAAGGATACAATATTTGAGACTTGAAAATATCAGTGGCTATCGCACTGTAGCCAATAGCACTTGAGTGATAGTTGCCCACAGGGACGGTTAGCCGTCATAGACGTCAATTAAGCTAATCATTGGGGGTAATATCAAATGTTTGCTGTCTTTTTTCAGAGGTGCCTAGGAATGAATGGAAAGAATTAGCTGCAACGGCTGAATCCCATATATCGACAAAATAGATTAAAGATGGTTCCCAATAAGACGAGAAAATAAAATCGGTTGGAAGCCAACTGAGGACTGCTTATGGAGAAAACTCAAGCTTTGTACAGCGCTGACCACTATTCTAGTTACTGAGCGTATTAACAATTGTTTGGTTGGACGGAATAGACGAGTTTGCGAGCACTTGACACGTTCAATTACCATATCCCCACAGACGTCATCGGTAACACAGCATTCAGCCATTCTAGTAATTATCAGAATCCGAGATCTTGTACAAAGTTTATCAATGGTCAGTTAGCCCAACGAAGGGGAGAAAGATCGACTACACATAAATCGGAAGAAGATCCAGTTCGTGAAAAAACCATGGTGCGAAAACGATCAGATCAAACTGGATCTCTAATTAGAGAGACCACCTTGTACGTTCTCCTTTGGCGTTAAGTGAACATGGAGAACAACATGAAGGAGGAATTAGACAAAAGATAGACAGAAGAAGGAGAGCAGCTTGGACCATATTCGGGCCTCTCAAGGAAGCTACCGACTAACGGATCCAAAACTCTGTGCTCATATTTTCGATTCAATAGTCCTCCCAGAGCTCTGTTATGCAGCAGAGACATGGACTAACACTTCAACAATGACAAGAATACTGCAAACCACGCACATAGCCTTTGAACCACGTCTTCTGAAACATAACAGGGTCACATAATACCTGATCGGAATAAGAAGCCCGGTTTTTTAAAATATGTTTCGTCTTCGAGACCTAGGCAAACACACATCGATATCGAAATATGAATGCTCAGGTGATATAATAAGAACAGGCGATAGGTGGACGAAAAGAGCGGTAGCGTGGACTTAACGAGATGGGGGCATCTCCTAGGACGACCACCTACAGGTTGGGTGGACCTGTCCGTAACTAAAGTCAAAAAGTTTTACTCGCAGCAGCAGTTGTTTTACAGATCAAGGTATGAGACTCGTACCCACCACCATATTCGTTGTAGCCAATAGCAATCGGATCGTAAAATGGCGGTCGTAGATGCTTGAAGAGAACGCAAGAGCGACTTTTTATTATTGTATCCTGCGGGGAAGATGGAACATCGTCGTCGGTAATGATGTAGAATACTAGGTAGTTGTATGGGAGTACCATATAGGAATATTTGAAAAAGACAGTGGATCTGCCTCAATTGTTGTGTTGTGACCGATGCGACCCACGATGAAGCCCAAATGATATAAGTAATGGTCTCGATTCTGATGCTAGATCTCAAAACAAAGATCACTTGATGTTGAGTGTATACTCGGTGTGAAGTTTTATGGATAGCAGTGGACTTTTGCGTGGAAAGGTGATTAGTTATACGAGGTTCAACGCTCACATTCATTATGTACAACGTTTACGAGGGTAACGACTGCCTCGCTCAAGCAACCTCAAATCCGTGACCTTTAGATCATGATGTTATTCCATTAATACAAAGTTCTCGCTACGGAGGAATCTATCCACAAACCTTAATCGACCCATGAGATCAAGTTGGATTTGCCAAACGCGCTAAGACGAGCAAAACTGCTCTGTGTCATTACATTCAATAGAGTATGTAACCTTTAATGATCTCTTCCTCGGATATAGTTATGAATCTTTAGATTGCATTACGTGACGCTCGACACCTCATTAAGTTAGTCAATCAACAAATTACAACTTTATTCTTTGACAGTAATCTCCACTTCCAATAAGACCCTAGTGGTTTTTTTTGGAATTTTACCAGTTCTATGAATATACCTATCATGAACGGATATGAATAATAAATATCTATGAATGGAATAAATGTAAGGACTCATGTGACGCAGCGGTCGAAGGTTCCCTGTAACACACGCATCGAATCGATCCCTGTGCCCATGACCACCAAGCCTTCCATCCCTCCAGAGTCGGCAAATTGGTACCAGACTTGTCTGGGAGGATAGCAGCGCAGGGTCGATACATCGGCAGGCCACAGCGAGTCACTGTAAAGGCCAGATATGCATTCAATCACCTCCACACGATGCTTAATGAAGTCGAATGCATAGCGCGTCCCTCAGGAATTGAGCAACGCCGAGAGTTTTATCCTTTATTATGAATATAACCACCTTTGCTGAAATCTTTCTATGTTTCTTAACAACGACAAATTTTATTCATCATTACTGTCAGTTTCATTTTTCACTCTTTCACTTTGTGTTTGTATCCATATGTGAGTAAAAATTTCATTCAAAGAAACAAAAAGGATTGCGATTTCTTGATTAAAGTTGAGCTTAGTCCATCAGTGCAACTACTGTAGTAGTTCATTTGTCATATCAAGTATGACGAATATGACTCTGGCAAGGAAACCAATAAAAACGAAGCACTTCTAAGCTTTCAAACTCATATGAACTCTGGAAGCGTCAGCTATAGCGCTCCACAAATGTAATACGTTACCTGTGAGCTCTCCACTCTCACATGTTTATTCTGGAGCAGTTCATAAGATTCATAAGAAAGCTTTTCTCTAGTGTTTACCTAACACAAACGGAAGCAGAACTCAAAAAAGTATGTCTTCTAATCAAAGAAAAACTGAAGTTTTATATATCACCTTTCTTAGCACACATTTCAAAAAATACATACTTGTAGCACGTTACACCGTACCGGTATCGTAGAATGTTAAAATTTTTAAGTGACACCTTCAGTGATAACAAAGACTAAAATTCGCCTATTTGGTGAGAAGATAGTAGATAAGGGCGATCACGATAGCGATGAGGCCTGGATAGATGAACGACTCCAGCGGATTCGACGGTCTTGAAGACCTAAAACTCGAGTTTTCCATCTAGTATGAAAGATTACTTGCTGAATTATCACAAATCATAACAGACGAAAACAATATCACTAACAACATCTCCATCACTAACACAAAAATAAATATAAGCGATAATCTCACAGTAGTGAAATATATCAATGAAGTTGATATGTGCAAATAATCTAGGATACCGAGCAATGTTTAGATCCATGATCTTCAGCAATCCCAGACCTAAGATATAACTTTCTCGCTACTACTGCTTATACTACGAATATGATACAAAACTAGGAAGAAAGGAGAATGCACAAGAAATCGACAATTTCCGATTCCCAGTATAATGACTAGTCGGAAATGGTGCATCCAGTTCACATAGAAGAAGCCAGAATTAGTTCATTTAAGTGCATAAACCAAGGAGCATGTAACGCAATCGTAGTGATGCTGCTCATTACGAGCATGGTGCTGGTGGGATTTCGCTTCGGGCTCAACAAGCCTATCATCACTCTTCGAGGTCGGGAAATAAACTTGTCTGGACCCTACTTACTCCCTCAATTCTACGTAGGAACGTACTAGCCCACGCCTCGTGTGTTAATCGACTCGACCAGCGTTCAACGACATGCGTAAAGAAGACGAAATCCTCAAGCAGCAGCCGAAAACACCCATTTCTATCAACTTCAAGGTACAGTGACGATGAGTTATGTGGTAAAGGTTAGTCTCAAATTTAATCGGTGAAACTTATTACAATGTAGATTAGTCGGAGGAGTTACGAAGTTAGATAGTGTTAATTGTGGTATTTGTTTATCTACCTGATTCACGACCCAGTTTTTCGTTTGTTTTAAACATAAAACATTGTTAAACAAAACAGTATTGCTACCTCTGCTCGTTATCGCTTGGCTGAGATGACCATGACTTCTTGTCGTACGAATACGATTGCTTCTCGTCCTGAACTACTTAGGTGGAAAAATATATGAGGTATGGCACCTCTATCACTGAGCCATCAGTAAGCATACGATCATCATAGGAAGTTTTAAAAAAAATTTCAGAAACAAAACGCTCATGGTTCTTGAATGTTCTCTAAGTTTTAATCCTCTGATGGTCCTACCGCGAAACACGTATGAGAAGACAGTTCTGCTCTCTTAGCGTAACCATGGCGGTTTTGCACTAACCATGACAAGGGTTTCTCTGACATATAGCTACCACCTTTTCTTGAATTATAATAACTTAATTTCAATGATGCTGAGATATTTGTAAAACTCCAAACCGCAGGTGTATGCGGTAGGGAACGAACGCTACTGGGTTCGTTGCCGATTTAGGGCCCCCAGTTAAATCTCGCTGAAGGGTGACTGCTGTGGCAAAGATCGATAGAACTAGCTGAGAGACAGGTGAAACGAAGAACCCGCATGGTGTGGTGGTGAACGCGTTACTCCCCGGAAACGATAATAGCGCGTTCGTTCCCCACCGCACACACCTGCGGTGCGGAGCTTTGCAAATATCTCAACATCATTGAAGTTATATTTCGCAATATACCCTGCGATTAAAAAGTTGTAGGCAGTAAATGATAAGTTAAAATTGTGATTACAATAACATAGCCTTACGCAAAATAAAATAATAAAAATGAAAACAAGTGAGACAAGTGAAGGATGCATGCTAGTTGTTTCTAGGTATTTTCAGACTTCTAAATAATAATCTTCGTCTGATAGTGTTTCATGAGAAGGTTTCTGGATGCTGAACGCTCTTACTCTAAACCCTCCGGAACCCGCTGTAACGAACTCGAGGGCTACACAAACCTTCTAACGTTATCATCCATACTGACCTGAACTATATCACCGATATAGTACTCTTCTCTCATCTTTCGTGCGTCCGTAGAATGTCCGACATCCTCAAATGCTTCCGTTGCGTCCTGACCAGCTTGTTCCAGTAACACTTCACAGCCACCAGGATGCTGAATTCGTTTTCGCTTCAAATAGGAAACTCTAATTGAAAAAATATTCTATGCAGCCCAAAGTATCCTCGGAAAATGTTAATACATACAAGATTACACATGATGGTAATAGTTTATATAATTGCTACATTGTTAAAAATTCGTAATAATTCATGGTAATAATATCAACAGGGCGCGGGTTGCGCAGTGGTCAGAGGCGCCCAATACACACGTGGAATGGATCCCCGCGCCCGTGGCCTACCGAGTCTTCTATTTCTCCAGGATCGGCAAGTTGTTACTAGAATTGTCTAGGAGGATAGCAGCGCTGGCTTGATACATCAGCAGGCCACAGTGAGTCACTGCAAAGGCCAGGTATGTATTCAATCACCTCCAAACGACGATTAATGAAGTCGAATGGATGGCGCATCCCTCATGGATTGATCAACGCCGAGAGCTTTGTCCTTCAATACTATCAACGTTATTCGTAAAGTCTTTAGGCAAACAATTTTGACCAACAACAACACGTCCTACTTTGTTTCATTATGACTAGAGATACTAATAAGTTTAACAAGTCGGTTTTTTAAGGCCCATTTTGAAAGTTCAAACAAAAACTTAAAAGTATCTTTCGATCTACACCATTTCTTTTTTGGTGCACAGTGCTATAAAATGCTTGTTTTTCGTTTTTCATAAAGGAGTCTTCATCTCTGTAGCATACTTGACCCATCAATAAGTTCTATCTTATCACTGAAACTGATGAACGAATGTTTAAGAAACGCTCGAGTACTGAACCAAAAACTGAATTTCGTCTCATAGTGGGCTGTTGTAAATATTGCGAATATCAACCACAATGATGCTAAGATATTCGCAGAACTCGGACCTCGGGCCAGATCGAACCACGATTTCGCTTTCCGGGGTGTCGCGCATTACACACTGCGCCACGGAGGCCCTTGCTCTGCATTTCTTTCAGGTAGTTTCCTACCTATATATCTATATATCGTAAATGCCTTCAAGAAAAGACATCTGAAAAACTTTGATTCTGTTTTCTATAGATATTTAGCAACGTTAATTTTGAAATAGAAGACAATCCGACTTTTATTTCGGTTTAAAACGCGTGACGATTACCATTGCCGTCTACCAGATCTATTTGGAAGAGAACTAGAAACATTATATTGAAAACTTTTTTATTTACCACCAATAAAAATAACTAACTTCATCCAGAAATTTCGTCACATCATAGACCTTATTGCCTATCACAATCCATGTGGACGTATTGTTGTTGTGCTCCATGACCTGCTTTCTCGTGAATTGAACAGCCATCTCACTTGGTAGCTTAAAAATGGCTTACAATAGCTTGAGAAAAGAGGAACTTGCAAATGACATATAGTAAACGTCAGCTTGTTCGCGAATAAGGAATAAAATAACACCTCGCGTTTGTTCAACACGAATACGAAGAATTACTTGATCAATGCCGAGGTTAATAAAAAGTCGGTCGTGGGAGTAAACGGAAATAGTAAAAAGCGCAATGTAATAAGTTCAACTGTCTCAGGTTCGCATCCATCTTCTCAGTCGGTGGAAAATCTTAGGCCTAGAAATGAAATGTGTGGCTAAACGGATAAAACAATGACGAGTCTTTACTATCGACGATGCTGAATTCCCAAGCCCAACATATGCTGAGTAATATCCATTAAAACCTCTACAATGGTTTAAGAGCTCAGAGTGGCAAAAGTGTGTTCAAACTATAAAACTACGTTGCACAACAGGATATGTACCCCCTCAGAAATTTTACAAAACTTATGAGCAACCGTTCCAGAAGGAATCCAAACCTTATCAAGGATCATCCGCCACACTGCCAGATAGTTGTAATGTAATAAATCTTCCTGCATGAAGGATGGTGACTCTCTATGGTGATTACTAGAAAATGTCTCAGCATGGCTATCTCAGAACTCATAAAGAAAAAAGACTTATCAACGACCACCGATAAATGAGATTGGAGACAATAATTGAAGTGCTGTTTATCGAGAATTTAATAGTAAATTGATTCAGTTTCTTAACAAAGAACAAAGCCGACCAACTTCGTTCATTCGCAGTTTTCCTGACAAGCATAGAAGAGGTTACTATTATAGTCTTTATTTACAAAAGCTAAGTTCCTGGCGATTTCGCCTTCCTTTTCCTACAACTTCATTAAGTTCTCAAAGCAGTTTTTTCCTTACAAAAATCATACAACCGGTCGCCTTAAGAGCCGATCTTTTCAATCGGAATAATGGAGTTGTAGTTGCAAAGTTCCTACTTACTTGGATGCTTGTATGGCCCGTCTTAACTGGTTGTGCGGGTTCTGGCATAATCTCCATCTTTTCGGAGTTTTGCTAGATTAACCATTGTGGTTCCCTGGAGTCTCGAGGTCAGCCTGACCAAAGTCTGCTCCAGGTCATCAACACCAGGTAGTCCCCTCGTGGATCAGAGAAAGATTTACCACCATGCGACTAATTTGATAGCAGGACGATGGTGAATCCTGGTGTTGGATTACTCTTAGCTAGGCTTCCTGATAAAAACGCCGGACTCCTCAATTTGGCAGACTCTGCCAGGGAATGAAACACCTTGATGCACCCCCAGTCCGACACCCAGGAACACTTACTTCCTAGCCACGATGAGGCGTTAAACCGTTATGAGGAATTGCGAAGTTCAGGAAAAACAGTTCGAGAATCAGAACAGATCCGAAGCAATTATATAATGGATGTAAAATTTAAGCAGAAAAAGAGAAGTGACAATAACCTGACAAAAAAGCAAGTTGAAGAGTTTAGAAGCGTGAAATATTACAACCGTTGAAGAAACACTGAAGGAAAAACAGTAAAAAAAATTTCCGCTCACAGTAGTTCAACTGAACTGAGTGACGAAAAGAAACACGTTAGTATCAAAAGAAAAAAAGTAAAACCATGTTGTGCGAAAATCAATGTCGCCTTCTAATCTACAGTTTCAAATCCATTTATTACAACTTACAGTGAACTTCATTTATTCATTAGTACTTGGATACTTGGATGGTCCCTCCTAACTGGTTGTGCGGTGCCCATTATCATCTCCACTTTTTCGGCATTTTCCTGGCCAAGCCATTGTGGTTCCTTGGAGTACCGAGGACAGCAAGGCCAAAGTCTGCCCCATGTCGTCACCATCACAAGCAGTCACTGCCCCTTGGATCAGAGGAGGATTTTCCACCATGCGACTACCTTGAAACCAGGACGGTGATGGATCCTGGTACTGAATAACTCTTAACTGGACTTCCTATTGGGAACGCCGGACTTCTTCCCACTTTGGGAAATCTTGCCGAGAGGTGAACCCCCGCTGTACATCGCAGCCCAACACCCAGGAACACCTCGCAGCCTCGACGAAGCGGTGAACCGTTGGGAAGAATCCATTAGTTATTAACAAAATTACAAAACCACAAATTCACTTAAAGAAACCATTAGGATCCATATTGCCAATAAGAAACCCATTGATTTCAACATAGACGACTTCACAAACGACTTGGTTGTTAGCTTTCTCTTTAGCAAATAAATTTGAAGGTGCTTGGAAACGCCGCCTGTTGAGACGACCGGTTCAGTGACTGAGGTAGACTTCGATCTGACCGCTAACATTACTGATCTTCTCGTGTCAATTCCATGCAACAATAATTTCCCACATAGCGCCTCGCCACGATTCGGGAAATCACATCATCCAATGATAACGTCATCTTAGCACAAAAAAATCAAGCTTTTCAATCATTGTTAGCAACGGATGCACTTCAGCTAACATTTCCGAGTGCTCATTGTTGATGGTATGGAGTCTCAAGTGAGCCACTTTACCTTCAAGGTGGTTTTCACATAGAATATGGATCTTTTAACATTTTTTCGTGAGAAACTCAAAACTCTAGGACCTCACTTTTTCGTTTTCCAGTGGCTCAAATTTGCCATAAATTGAAGTGAAGGTAAAACCGCCAATATATGTGCGTTCTAAAATGATATTCTATAGGATTATAAAGATATAATTCCATAATCCAATCTTAAAAAACATGGGCAGCATTCATTTCCGACTAGTGCAATGTGTAAGCAGCGGAAAGCGACTGCCTAGCAACGAATAGGTACAGCTGTAGAAATGAGATCTTTGCTGGTTGGTAACAAATAACATAAAGTCGAAGATTAACATCAGTCTTTTCTACAACAATATCTATGAAATATTCAATACTTTAATGTTGGTTCTTGTTGACTCCAACCACGACAAGTATGTCCTGTTCAATTTTAGGCTCATTTTACGGCTAAAGCTACGAGTTTCGATGAGAGAAAAATCGTCAGATCTCTTCTTTTCTCTGGTTCAAGCAGTAAATTTGACTAAACGGGCAGCTATTACAGCATTAGCTACTACATTATTACAGCGTCACATATTAGTTATTACTATTGTTATTGCTATTATTATTATTATTATTACCATTCTTCTTCCTCTTATTATTATTATTATTATTATTATTACTATTATTATTATTATTATTATTATTATTATTATTAATTACTGCTATTAGGGCGCGTGTGGCCCAGTGGTTGGAGGTGCCACTGCGACACACAGGTGGAATCGATCCCCGCGCTCATGGCCCACCAAGCCTTTTATCCCTCCGGGATCGTCAAACTGCTACCATACTTGTCTGAGAGGATAGCAGCACTGGCTCGATAAATCGGTAGGCCACCGCGAGTCATTGTAAATGTTAGATATGCATTAATTGAACTCCAGCGATACTTAATGAAGTCGAATGCACAGCACATCTATCAGGGATTGATCAACGCCGAGAGCTTTATCTTTTTTTTTATTCTTTAGTTACTGCTATTGTTATTACTATCACCATCCCACGGATCTCCCTCATACAGTGATCTTATACTAGTTAGCCGCGAGGCAATGTAGCGCGTCCTCAAGTGGCGAATACGGGGTTAATCGCGGAACGAAAACGACCTTTGCTTCCTTGAGACAATTTGCTACTGATAATCTGCTTCGCAGGTAGATCGAGTGGATGGACTCCTTGCTTCTGTTGCGCCGATTTGGCATGTACTTTCTGTGTTTACGAGGCATATACATGCATGCGCGTGTGGGATTGTTTTCGTTTATAAGAATTGTATTCTACAAGTCAATTCAGCCAAAAGCCTGTAATCGAGTGAGTAGGAAGTACATGGATGGCAGTAAGGAGTCGCTTCACACAAACAAGCTCCCTCTCTACCCTGGGAGAGATTACAAAACTACCTGTGAGTACGCCCAGCCTCAACGTTCAACGCTTAGCAAGCTATACGTTTGCTGAGTAGAACAAGTAGGGAGGAAGTTGCTAAAATGTCAGAGGCATTGTAGGAAACCTAAACCTCGAAAGACCAAAGTCACGATCTGTACCTTCAAATCACAGTCACTTGCATCTGAATCCTTGATAGAGGAGGTCGTGGTGGCGACGCCAATCGAGCAGCTGAAACGAGAAGACGCCGGCTACAACACCGATGAAGAACTGTTCCTGGAAATGTGGGACAGTAGAGGAGTCCGAGGTGTCGACATTCTCGTCATCACGAGATTGGCCATGATCATCAATCCATTCAACAACTAACAACTCGAATCGAACAAGCAGGGTGAGCAACTGTCTGAGTTCCAAATGACGACTAAGACCACTCAAGGTAACTCACAATTCCACAAACCCCACTCGCAACTTGCTGTTCTAAAATTCCACAATGGACCAAACTATCGCCTCGTTCGTGCAAGTTTTCATTACTCGTTGAATGGACAAAAAGCCGCTAAACCCAGAAAACGAAATCCTGAAACCACCATTCAGTTCATTAAAAGGCCTTGGAAAGATGTCAATCGACGACGAAGAATACATTGGGCTCATTAAACATGTTCACGTTAGCGCTTTGAAAGTTGAGAGTTTGAAAGACTGTAGGAGACATGTCTCCAGAAACACTGACGTCCGCTCTTGCAAAACAATGAGGACAGGAAGTAAAAGATCTTAAAGCGAGAAGATCAGCGATTATGGTCGAAGGTGGAGAGCTTCGAAAAAGCATTCATAAATCCCACAAAAACATCGCCAATTAAAACACCAAGATGGTTGCACTCCGACGCTAAGACGGAACACTTACAGCGTCCAGAAAGGCAACGGAGCAAATCATAACAACGGAGCAAATCATAACGACTACTCCAATTTATTAATAGCCACGTCCTCCTGCCTTCATATTCAATAAAGGAGTATGAATACGTCGCCCAACGGTTCTCCCCTCCGAAATGCGACACCCTGTTTCGTCGGTGAAGAATGAAACAACACCAGATCCGGACGAGGTAAGATCTGAACACCTCAAGAAACTTCCGTCACTCTCCTAATAAGCACAGTGGTTTAGCTCAACACACGTCACCTGTCTGAAGCAAGGTACCTATTCAATGGAAAGCCAACAAAACTGTGTTATTGTTCAAGAACGGTGACATCCACAATATCGGCAAGGCTAATCTGCTTGCTGTCTCTCATCTACAAACTTTTCATTCTAGTCATCCTGAACAGCATTTACTGAACACTGGAAGAAGCACAGCCATGTGAGCAAGCAGGGTTTTGAAAAGGATTCAGTACGGTAGACCACATCTACATGATAATAGGCTCCACTGAAGTATCGCGAAACTATGAGAGACCGCTCTGCCAGAATTTTATCGATTTTGTATTTGATTTAGGGAGACCCAATTGCGATAGGAGCAGTCACAAAAGCGCTAGAGAGTTAGGGAGTCCCTACTCGGTATAGAAAGATTCTTCGTGAGTTGTAAAAAATTTCACAAACAAAAGACCACATTCTATAACGATATTGACAACGAGGTCAAAAGAGGGGTCAGGCAAGGTGATATCATCTCGCCAAAATTATTCACCGCCACTCTCTAGAACGTCATGCGAACATTGGAATGGGATAATATGGGAATGAAAATCGATGGTCGGCAATTACACCATCTTCACCTTACTGAAGAAATCGTTCCTATAGCACCAAACATTAGCCAGGCGAAACGAGGGCTAGCCGACTTTGACGCATGTGGAAAGATCGGTCTTCTACTAAATCTCAAAAAAACCTTGGATTATCAAGTTAACACGAGGTTGATAAAAATGTTCATTCGGCTCACGTTTCGAAGTTTTCGACTTCTTCAGAGTCGATAATCCGAGTGGATAGTCCACAATGTTTTCGATTTGGCGTCTTCGTCTTCCTTTCGAGTCGAATCTTCATCAGTGGAACACTGCTCGAACGAGGCGACCTAATCCAGGAGCGCTTTTTTATGCATATATGTTGTTGATAATAACACTGAAACGTTGTTTATGAGAAACGAATCAGTTTCACATGTCCTATTTACGCTCGATGGAAAGAATGTCTCCAAATGTCTACCTAGGTCAGGAAGACAACATGATGAACGACTTAGCTCCAGAGATGAGCAGAAGGAAGCGAACGACTTAGGAGATCTTTCAAAAGCATCGAGAATTAGTGGAAAAAACAAAGTACACCCGATTCCGTACCCACCTTTTCGACTGGACGTTAATTCCAGCCCTACCTGGTCAATGTGTAAGCAGGATGAAAGACCACTCAGCGTTATTGAACGTGCAGTCCTAAGGACGATGCTAGGAGTACACCGCATCACCGAAATTCCGCATGCCAAATTGTGGAATATAAGGTGTTCTGGACGAAAACAAATGAACAGGAGCCGCTAGCGTATAGATTTCACGGGGTGTCACACTCATAGCAGGAGGACCACCGATCCCATGGAGAGAGCTCTGCACGAAAACTCCAGAATACAATTATTACGCTCAACGGGTCTCCAGAGCGGGCAAAACCCATAGATTACTATTCCTCGAGACAGAAAGAAATGGAAGGTTTACAGGCGGTAGGTCGAATTACTCGACGACCAACAGACGGAAGGTGACGCAAGTGATTACTACTATTATTCCATGAGTTACTACGGTTATTAACTGCACATTATTACCACCATCTATTATTAGTTACTATCCTTATTATTATTAGTGCCAGTTAATTGTTAATAATTACTTCATATTACCATAGTTTGCTACACGATACGTTCATTTAAAACTGGTGCACTAAATCATTTTCAGCGACATATCATTTATATACGAACCACATTGTTACGAATATTTCTGTACTGACACCATGGAGTTCACGTGACATGATTGACAGTTTGACCCTTTCGGGACCACGCGCACTGATTTCGACAGGTTCGCTGCGGCACGTTTGGGATCGTACGCGCCCGCTTTCTTCTGAGCCGTTTCGCCACATAGGGCATCCTTCCCAGACTTCCTGCAGTCCACTGATAGACTGTCGAACACAGATTTTACACTGGAATCAAGCCATAGATAAGTGTTTCTGGTGCCCTCAATATACCTGTGAAAAACCGTTCTCGGACGGTCGAATGGAATCAGCTGATATAGAATACGTGAAAGAGACACAGAAATACACTTCACATGTCACTCGAAACCACAAAGGAGGGTAACAGCATCGCGTTTAGATAGAGGACGAGATTTTTTCACCACATGCAAGAGTTAGGTCACACCTAAGAAGAGGTGTCCAAGAAAACGGGAACGCACACAGAAGAACATAGCGGATACGTAGTCATTTTGAAGCATGGAAAATGTGTGGAAGAATCGAGCAATAGAATGATACTCTCAAAAAAGCGGTGCATTGTGCTTTTTGACAGGGTTCACATACAGTGCATACTGATTTCGATGCGCACTCCATTCGCGTTCCCATGACACTCGGCCGGTGGGTCTGTTAAGCGAAATTAGCTGCGGTCAAGAATGCGTTGAAGAGAAAAGATCTAAAGGAAACATAATTCAGACGTCATTGTTAGGAACGCAATTTAATTACAAGTGCAGAGTCGACCATTAGATCCAAACTATATACCACACAGCGCGTTCGCAGAGGTGATATGGCTAATGAAGGATAAGGAAGTATTGGACCACTTCGCTTTGCTGATGACATCATTTTTATAGAACGTCAGCCAGGCAAAAGAAATGTAGGTCGATATTGACAATGCTCATTGAGAGTTTTGTCATCGACTAAATCTCACAAAAATGTTCATGAAGATTGGATTTGTTTCTTATGCCTTTCAAGAGCAGCGAAGATGTAGCTAAGAAGACTACGAACATTTTTTCGATTCCACAATTCTTATTGCCTTAACGTTTGCGTCGAAAACATGGTTGCTACGTAAGCGTGATGAAAGATCACTCAGCGTTATTGAACGCGGAGTCCAAAGGGCGATGTTAAGAGCACCCCGTGTCGCACAAGTGAGGGAAGCGATCCGAAGCCCCGACTTGCGTCAACGATCAAAAATCAAAGATGCCGTTCTGTACGCCAAACAGTCGAAGATAAGGTGGGTCGGACCACGTAATGCATATGAACGACAACCGATGGACAAGAGCCGTTAGTGACTGGATTCCTCGGGATGTGAAACGCACTGCATGAAGACAACCGACCCAATAATGATCAGAGTTCTTTAAGAAAATGCTAGAAGAAAGAAATGATGCTCAACGAGTCCCAAGACCAAGCAGATCCCACTAGGCTGCTACTGCACACGATAAGGAGCGATAGCAAATTTAGTGGCGTCCTTACGAGTCACTCGATGATCAGTAGGGCGATATTGGCTGCCAATACTGTATACAGCAAAATATAGGATTCACCCATCAGCGTCTAACACTTACTGCTTCGTAGCTGTTCTAGTGAGCCGTACATAATCGAAATATTGCGGATTCACGATTGACAGACCATCCATTAGTGTGAAAAAAGCATAGTGAAATCCATATGGAAAGCAAAAATGGGAAACTGTTAATAGACAATCATTACGGAATTTTTTTCCACAGCGAATTTGTAACATGTAGAGGATGCAAAAACGGTGACGAAGACTGATGGCGCTCTTCACTTTTCTTCTCGAAGAACTTCATGGTGGCCAAACGGCTCAACTGTTGCATCATTTTTCACCCTTACGCGACGGCGTGACCCACATGTGGGTCATACGATTAGAAAGTAGTGGCCGCATTCAAAATCAACATACCTTAGTTCACAGTGCACTTCACTAATCTAAATGAAAAGCATTAAAGTCTAAAGAGCTTTGTCAGTAAGATACCTTTCCCTATTTCAAAATGACAGAAGCCTAATCCTCTGCAGGCTAGAAGACGTTTTTTTGTTTCGCTTCTTAACGTCGAGCCTCATACTTCGAAGATGAAAGGAAAAGAAAAAAAAGATAAAGGAAGTAAGCAGGATTTTGGTCAGCAGGACAACACTATGTTCTCTGATGTATTGTTTTTGTTTGCAGCTGCCAATTTTGCGTGAAAAACTTTAAAAATGTAGATCTCGTCTTCAGTTTTTTGGGAGACTCAACTCTAAGCATATTTGAAATTAAAAGAATGAATTACAAAAATTACATTCACTCTTACAGAGGATATAGAGCAAACTCTCTTACACGAAGATGTAAAGTTCTCAACTCCTGTGCTGTTCTTTTAGCGCCGAAATTGTCGCCGGTAATGTCCAAGAAGCATCTTCGCCTCATAAGGGTTAAATTCGTCAAAGTATTGATTCGGGCGGTGACAGATCATGAAGGAATACAGTGATTAACAAGGAATTAGAGATCCACCCTCCAATGAACAAAATTATTGCATGATAATCCTCTAAATGCTTTACTGTCTCAACGTGTAGTTGACCTCCGATTTACAGCCAAAGTCTTTCCTAGAGGTTCTCCCAAGCATAAGGTGTTCACAATCTCCATTCTCCATGCAGAATCCAAATTAAGGGTAAACCAATGCCACTCATCACCACTATCCTGGTAACGAAGTGGTTGTAATGTAATAAAGTCGCCCTCGATCCACAACTCCGACTGTGGCCGGCCATGATTTAGGAAAGCGCTTAGCGTCGCTATCTCGATACTTCCTCAAAGCAAGGGAACCATGGCCGACTACTTATCCAACAAAAGTTGTACACAGAAACGCTACGACAAAAAAGTGTTGCAGAGAAGGTTTCAACATTACAAATAGGTCTTGCGAACACGCTTTTCACGAAGACATGGAACAAGTGCAGTGAACACGGAAAAAAAGTGATTGTGTCCTTAAAGGTGAATATAACCTTTGCAGAC
Source organism: Angiostrongylus costaricensis (assembly GCA_900624975.1). Classification (NCBI taxonomy): domain Eukaryota; kingdom Metazoa; phylum Nematoda; class Chromadorea; order Rhabditida; family Metastrongylidae; genus Angiostrongylus; species Angiostrongylus costaricensis. The sequence continues at coordinate 80,781 of UYYA01004116.1, read as the reverse complement.
CTTGATGAAAGCGAAACAACAAAAACTTTAGCCAATAGTGAATAAATCCAATTATTAACAATCTTGTGTCCGCTCAAGAAGAAAGCACTAACCTATTGAACAACGTCGATATTAAAAGAGAGCAATCCCGGGGATTGGTATGCGATTGTGTCCTTCTTTTCCATAAAGAAACAAAACAAAAAGGATTTCCAAATTGTTGAGTTTATACGAGATCGATAAGGAGATAATTATTTCGGCTAACGTCTCCACGTCTTCGTCCTCATCAGAGCCGCGAGTCGGTGGTCCAAAAAATTGATAATAATGACGATGGTTTGACTTGATGGCGGTAAAATGTCGTCAAGAGTACACAGCAGTCTAAGAATGAAGAATGGCAACACCAAAAAGCCGAACTAGCGATCAGCTTGAACCATACCAGTATTCCTAATATTTAGATAGAATTACAATTAAGAGCAGTCAGGGTTCAACACCAAATCGGTAAACAAGTCAGTCATCTGACTGGCCACGGAGGAATGGTGGGCGAAATCGATAACATTGCACTGAACTGGCGACGATCTTTACTACCTTAACAAAGTTTGTGTTGTTTATGAAAGATCTTAAGGAATAGAAGAATACTAACAACATACACAGTAAGTAAATAAATCTTAAACAGATATAAAAAACAAATGATTTTTGTTATTCATTCCGATACAGGCAGGGATCTTTCGTTACAGCGGACAAGGGACGGATTGAATTGCCAGAACGGAAAACGATCTCACGGTGACCTAGTACGGCAGTAGACTGTGGGATTATGTACTTTGTGAAAAGTAACCATGAAAATCACATTGAATAGGCTGAGAAAACATGCGGACGGGAAGTCGTACCGTAGACGTCATCGACGTCATAAAGATGACTCGTTTCTTCCCAGTTACTTTGCCATACCACAAATACAATTCAGTAATTCATGTACTACGAAAATGGCCTTTGTTTGCACAAGGATAGTCGAGGGAAGAAAGAACTTGGAAGTGGATCGAGATTGAGAACCTTTTCTTAGACAGAAATCCTAGTAGCTCCGCTATAAAAGCTCTCGGCGTTGATCAATTCCTGAGGGATGCGTCATGCATTCTACTTCATTAAACATCATTTGGAGGTGATTGAATGCATACCTGGACTTCTTAATGACTCGCGGTAGCCTACCGATGCATCGAGCCAGTGCTGCTATCCTCCCAAACAAGTCTGGTACCATTTTGCCGAACCCGGAGAGATGGAAGGCTTGGTGGGCCATGGGCGTGCAGATCAATTCCACGTGTGTTGCAGGGTGCCTCCGACCACTACACCACACGCATCCTTAGCAGCTCCCTTATAACGAAGAAGAAGTCTTTCTAGTGAGATTCCGTTCGACATCCACCGTTCAGATCTCAAAATATGTGCTGATAAAATACTGGATTATCCTCTCTGGAGACCACTTTCATAACATATGACATGGCATCCTTGACACTCCAGTATTGACGAACGTTAATACCGATCTCTTTCAAACACGTTGAGAATCAACGATCGATTTCCTTTAGACAAGGTGAGAACTACTTCAACAGTTCCTTCTGACATCAATCCCAGGTTTGCAGTTCAGAACTCACAGCAATGCGTCGCCTTCGAGATCGGGTTGAATATCTCGAACAAAGCCGAAATACAGATGATAGCAACAATAACAAACCGATAATGTGAATAAAATATTTGTCTGGTAGTAAAAACGACAACAGTGCATGGAATCACAACAGGAAGACGTAGACAGGAGCTGTATTCTGGACACTGGAATAACTCTTTGTCAAAGAACAACGCAGAGGTCAAACGATTCACAAAAACGAACTATCATAGTCCTCATATCCATAACAAGATGAGTCAGATATAAAAACTACTCTCGGTTTCAAACAGTTGTACCATTGGTCGCGTTCAATGAGCGATATGAAACCAGTTACTAGTCGGGGAACTGGGCGCGTTCTCAGGTGGCGGCCGAGGGATTGAACGCGGACAAACGTGACCTTGTACTTGACCTGTTACACACTTGGTTCCTGGGGATGAACTCTCTGTCTCTGCTGTACTAGATTGACACATATATATGAATATGGATGGTATGGACGTAGAAAGACACTCAGACTATCTGTGTATACATTAGACGATGTGTTTGAGTAAATGTAGAACTAAATGTGTTCTGTACATCGATTCGTCTTGAACTCTGTAATTACCGGCAAGTATCATACATAGGTGGTTTGGAGCTATGTTTAAAAAATGAGTCAGTCGTCCGTTCTAGCCCAAAACACTGAAAGGAATAGAGTAAACGAATATTCGGAATGCATGAACCTTTTTATATGATGGGTGAGGATGTGTAGTCAACAACGAGTGAAGAAGGATTCTAAGAAGTGGAGGTTATTGAAATAAAGAAATGCTTAGTTGTCCTTTAAAATGACATATGTTGGCTTGTTGACGTATGAAATTACTATTTTTTATCCTGCCAGAAATGTCTGCTACAGACGTGTCGACTCCGGAACGACAAGAGGTCTTGATTGTCACGCTAACAAGATCGAGCCAATATGTGAGGGAGCAAGTGTAACGTAAACCACTGCGCTACACGCGCTTGTTAAGTGTTAAGAAAAAGAAATAAATGCAAGTTTTGAAGTGAATAAAGTGAATTCTGTGCATGGATTCGCTCCAGAACGCATAGAAATGATAACGAACTTTTCGGTGGTGATAAGAGAAAAAATAAAAGTGAAACGAATCACGTTGACAACACAACCTATTGCTATCGCAGTACTTCGGAGCCTGGAAAAAGCCCTCGATAACAACGCAGTGAAAATCGATCGAGGCTGCCCTCTCCAGTTCTTCTACCGTTGTTGTCCAGTATCTTTCCCACTGGAATGGACGGAAAAACACAAAACTAGTGCTATAATACTTAGTTTTGAACACCATTTGTTTGAGAATTAAACATCAGCGCACTGCTGAACATTTTCATAGGCTGAAATAATCCTGTGTTGTAGAGAGCTTTGGATGATACCTCTTCAGCCCTCGTCCTGTCGTAACGAAAACTTTATCATCTTGACAGATATTCATCATCGGTGGCATAAATGAGACAAACACGCGAAGAAAAAAAAATGGGGCAGCGAGTAAATCGATTCTATCAACGATCCAGAACATGAAAAAAAGTGCAAAGGTGAAGCAATTCGACCGGACTGGAGACATACGGAAGTATTAGAGGTCAAGGGTATCGAGCGTTATTTCTTCATATTTTTGTTGTCGACGAGAGAGGTTCTTCATTCGAGAGGTGCTCCACTTCACGAGATTTTGCTTGACGCGACAACGGCCGCTCGTGTGCCATCGATTCGGATCAATCCGGCTCTGAACAAGATGAAGACGTCAAAAGCAAGCTTGATAATCCAAGGAGTTATTAAGTGTTGTAGCACACGTGTGAGATAAAATGATAACGTGTGCGTTGCTCAATCCCTTAGCAATGCACTATGCATTCGACTCTATTTGTACCATCGTAGAGGTGTTTGAATGCATATTTGGCTTATATAATGACTTGCAGTGGCCTATTGACGTTTCATGTCAGTGATTTTATTCTCACAAACGACTCCGCTACCACTTTGTCGACATTGGAGGCAAGGGAAGCATAGTGAGTCGGAGATGTATAATCGAACCAGTGACCAATCCATTGTGTTTAGCAGACACTCTAATCACTGTACACCATTATATGCATATATATATATATGTATATATATATATATATATATACATGTACACATATAAATGTACATGTATACATGCATATATATGCATGTATATGCAATATACACACATACAAACATAGATGAATATATACATGTGTATATATATGTATATATGCACACAGAGAGTGGGGCGCTTGTAGCGCAGTGGTAGGAAGCGCCCTACAATATACATGGGAACAATCTCTTGCCACAGACCAACCAAGTCGTCCATCACTCCGGGGTCGGCAAATTGGTACCAGACTTGTCTAGGAGGATAGCAGTACCGGGTCGATACATCAGTAGACCACCGTGGTTCATTGTAAAGGCCAAATATGCATTCAATCATCTCCATCTCTTAATGAAGTGGAATGCATGGCGCATCCCTCAGGGATTCATAAACGCCGAGAGCTTTATCCTTTAATCGTTATAAAGAGAGCGCAGAGCCTAACAATATTTCAAAAACCGACTTTGCTTTAAGCTCCATATGACTAATCAACATGTAATCTGACATGAAACGACGACGAGGATACAACATCGACGGTATGAAGGACTGGGGATCATCGAGTCCCATTAAACGTTAGCCGCATAAACGCTTTTATCAACCTCGTGTTAGCTTATCATTGAAGGAACATACGTCAAGATTTGTCTGGTTGACGTTTACCTAATTAACCCACACTAGAATTTCCTTTTCTTTTTCTCAATGAAGACTTTTGAAACCCAACCGATCAATCAAACCACTATAAATGTTTGTTGTGTAGTTTTATACTGCCACATTGCTTTCAATTTAAGAAAGCATTTTGTGGTTAAAAACTCTACCATAAAGGGTTATACTTCGCCACATCAACAACAGTTAATCCAAACTTGTTCGAGCGGCTGAAAATCACACGATTCTTTTATAAAGAAGCCATTAAAAACGCTGATGATCGGAGGTGACACTAGAGTGCAATATATTTGAATCCATAATTTATGTTGTTAAGCAGAAAATTTCTGTCAAAATGAACATGAACAGCAACATTCCTATCGTATCACAATCAGCAACAATAACACACTGTGATCACTGTTTAATTCGTGGGTCGTTGAGAACACCATCACCTTTCTTCCATTCCTAAAACATTAGAAAATCCGCCAACATCATCGAGATTCAGCCCATTTCTCCCAGTTTCTAGGTGATTTCACAATCTATCAGAACTATCCAAGCTCAAATATTTCAACTCACCACCACGTCCTCCTGCTGTTCAGATCGTTGTAGGATACCATTTCGCAATCCGATACCCTGAAAATTGAGGCAATTTGGTGGAACATAGTCGTCTCGAACAAAGATCGCAGCAAAAAAAGTGGTTTTCCTTTAACGTCAGAATTCTTTTAACATTTGCGACTACCGCGCAAGGTAAATAAAACGTTAGCGTTAAAGAGAACTCCAAAGTTATTCAAAAGGAGTTGTCAAAACCAAACAGTGAATAATTACACCAAATTTATAGTTAGGCATTTGGACGAGTAGTAGTGAGCTCATCAATGCTCTAGAACATTAATAATCGTTTTGTTTACGATGATTCACAAGTTGTATCAAGTGGGTTAAGTTGCGTGGGGTCAGCTATAAGCGTGTTGTCCCGTGGGAGTAGATTGACGCGCTACAAGGTGCTGGGATCTTCTGAGGTAGATCTCATTTTTGTAGTGCTTGTCTCATTATGGTGAGCTTTTCTTAATTGGATAGCAAGGCAGATATGTTTCATCCAAGTTCCTCTGAATTTCGAATAATAAAAAAAGTATGTTGATCTCGTGACGTCTCATACTCTTCCAACTAAACTTCATCAACAGTACAACAAATAAATGTCCGCTCCACTCCTACCATTTGCGGAAATGGCTCTCAGCTCAATAGAGTGTCAAGGTCTTCCGAAACCACAATTTTAATTCTAATCACCCCAATTTACAGTACGGTACAGTGGTTACAGATGCCTTGTATCAGTGCACGCACGATAGTCAGTGATTCGACCTTGCACCGAACCCACAAAATTCTCATCGTTTCGGGGTCGGCAAATTGGTACAACACTGGTACCACAGGAAGAGCTCCTTCAGATACACAGCAGTCTGTGAATGCATGTGTTGAGGACTGTAACAGAGCTACACTATGATTCAGAGAGAGTGAGATTAACTAATATTTAACCACATTCATGAAGGAACAAAATCTCCAACTGGCAATCGAACCCACTCAAAAATTCGCAAACTTTCGGATGCCGGATGGTAGACAATGAACGAAATGAAAAAGAAATAGGATTTCATAAATAAAAGCAAACACAACTTTAAAGAAGCTTATTACCACAACGTTGCTGAAATATTTGCAAAGCTCTGGACCGCAGGTGTCTATGGTGGGGAACGAACGCGCTATTATCCTTTCCGGGGAGTAACGCGTTCACCACCACACCATGCGGGTCCTTTGTTTGAAGCTTATTACGCTTGATGGTTTTGTTGTCAGATAGCACAGTGGTAGTGATGTCCGTCATCACGAGCATGGTGCCAGTTCGATTCCGTTCCGAGCCAATCAACACTCTCATCTCTCCAGGGTCGGGAAATTGGTACCGGACTTGTCTGGGAAAAATCACTTTCTGCAATCCAGTTGGGAACTTTCCTGCACAGGCATCTCAGGACTCCAGGGAGAATTGCTCGACCAGCATTCTACGACATTCGAAATGAAATGGAAATCCTCAAGCAGCAACCGTAGCTACACGTAAAAGTTGGAAAATCTTCGTGGACAATGAATGGGAAAAGGAATCGAATGTGCGAAGTTCTGGGACTTGTACAGTAGACGTGAAGACGGGTCAAATGAAGTAAAAAATGTTTATTGTCATATCATAATATTATAATAGAACAACTACATTATTCTCTTCTAGTGCTTATATGTAAAATAAATTAGTAATTTCAGAAACCAAGGAAAAACTTCCGTAAAAGAAAATTTGGAGATGGAAATACTCGCCATGAAATACATTTCTACACTGAAACTGAAGATAGCAGTTGTTCTCACTAAACAAGCTTGGAATTTACCTTCATGGATTCTTCCACGTGCCAACCACATAATCGAGGCGACACCGTGTCAGTTGATATTATAAGCATGATGAGAAATACAAACACTGTAAACATCTGAAAGCCTAGTAGTTACTAGTCGTAGCTGATGTAGGGAGTAGAAAGCTTCTTTCGTAAAAAGGGTAATCAGCTATGAAATCAGTTGCATAAACATGCGCCATCTTAAAAAAATACTTCGAAAACTTTGTTTCTCTTCTCGCGTCTTCCACTATTTCTGTCGACATTTCTTTGGATCTAATCCACCTGCAAGAACTACACGAATAATTGGAACTTTATAAACAAGACTGCAATAGCTAAACGATGACGATGTAATCATCGAAAAAGCCGGAATTTTATAGAAAGTCTTTTTCTCGATAACGGAAAATGCCGAGTGTGTACAGGATTAGACAGGAATCCTTACTAGTTCAAAGACAGAATATCTTTCAATCAAGCTTCCAGCGATGCATATCGAATGTCGGATCGTCATATTCTCGCATCATGAATCTGTTATGGCTCTCGCTAATGTCTACGAGTCCCTTCAACGTCACCAATGAATGCCCTGGTTTGTCGCTTTATTTCTCCACACATTATCAATCCTATTATCATATGATATCACTTGTTAGCAGTGTCATGGAAGAATTCTTTATCATAGGTACTGGTTCCTGAAGCAGTGTAGGAGGGCGGTTCTCACGCGCTCATATGGTTTGTTCAACAGCGTAGGCATATTAAATCACTAATAGTTAGATAACAAACTTGGCATTACTTACCAATGAAACTTATTATCGGTATAAAACCTATTCCGTTCTAATGGTTCAAGTCCATAATGTCTACAGTGAAGCAAAATATTCTACGAAAAAGCATTTGATTGAGCGACAGAGGAATGAAGAACTGTGAATGAACATCACCTCCGCTTATATCACATACCTATAACTCCATTAATTATTAACTGGAGCGGGTAAAAATGAAGTTCCTATTTGTAAGTTTGGTACATTACAGTTGTGCACTGCTTATGGTTGGACCCAAAAAATATGGAGACATATTAATCTTGAGGACCTTTAGCTTTAATTTTTTTTTGAAAGGATACACACGGTTAACTGGCTGGAGTTTGCCTTAGGACGATTGAGTGAACATATGCAGCCACTTTTCGTCCACCACTAGCCCCATCCACTGCCTTGGTAGACATGTGGCACACAATCAGCTTACAAAAATTAATAAATTATTAGCAAACAATGCACAGAAACGCCTTGGTAGATCAATAACCAACAGACGTGTACAGAAACAAGCTCACAGTTTTTGATTAAATAATAGGGCTATCAATCAAAACGTACTAACTATATTGTTTGAATATAATGCTGAGATATTTGCAAAACTCCGGACCGCAGGTGCATGCGGTGGGGAACGAATCCGCACTGTTGTCCTTACCGGGGAGCAGCGCACTTCACCACCACACCATCTGGGTCTTTCGTTTTACCTGTCTCTCAGCTAGTTCTGTCGATCTTTTTGCCATTAGCAATCACCCGTCAACGGGATTGATCTGGGGAGCCCAAATCGGCATCGAACCCAGTTAAGCTGAGGCTTAGTTATAATCACAATCTTAACCCTTTTATTTACTGCCTTTTTCTTTTTAATGGCAGGGTCTCTCCGGAAAGGACAATAGCGCGCGTTCGTTTCCCACCGCACACACCTGCGGTCCGGAGTTTTGCAAATATCTCAGCATTATATACGAGTTATATTTCGCAACATACTCTGCCATTAAAGAGAAAAAGTCAGTAAATAAAAGGGTTAAAATTATATTGCTTGATTTGTTCATTTAATCATTGTTTTTCATGTTCTCTGCTCAGCTGATCGTTGGATTTTTATACGCGACACGACTTTAGTTAAAAACTTCAACTTCTTCGAAATGAAGCATTATAAGTGTGGTTGAGCAAGGTTTGAAAGATCAACAACTCCAGAAGGTATTTAAAGGGTGACTGAAGATTGGTGGTCATCTAACGAGTTGAGTTGATAGTCACAGCCACAGCTTGAAAAGAAAGGGACATTGAGTGATGCAGTCGTTGACTGTCGCTGTTTGGTATCTGCCACTGCACCCGGGACATACTGAGGCTTTTTCTTACCTTGAATTTGGTTAGTTGTGCCTAAAAATTGGATAGCTAAACCTTTATGGAGATGTAACAACGAAAACAACAACATAGTGGGGTTATGAAGTATACAGCGGTCACATAAGAACGGTCATATGAGAACTAAAGACTATATACAACACACCCATGATGTAAGAAGATGCGTACCAACGGTTAGAGTTAACAAGGTTTCCGATAAGCATAACTGCATGATTGATCTCGCAAGCTGATAGTGATTCTTGCAAAATGTCTAAAGCGGAAAAAGATACTGTATGCGCAGTGCGCAGTGGCTTTTATCACTGCAAGGTTTGCACAAGCTGGGCACATGTTTTGATACCATTCAGAGTAGGTAAAAACAGCTACTTAAGAAGTCCTAGATTTTCTACTCAGCATAATTTAATAGATTAAGTGAGCTGACTCAATGCATGTAGACATTAGGGAAAAGAATAGAACGACATACAAGAAAATTCGTTTGCAAACTTCAGCATGGAAACTTCATCAGATAAGAACCAGACAGCTTGCACAATGGGAGGTAAGTTAAATGAATGAAAACTCGAATGCATGCAGTGGTCACTTATTACCACATGCCTTCTTGAGCAACACGAAATTATCACCTATCACAATCAGCGAGTAATAGCAGACGACTAGGTCCAGTCAACAGTATTCTTAAACCATTCATTTTTATTTCTAGTCACCCTAATGGGTCATCATCGTTGCTAGGTGAGTCTCGAATTTTGGCGTTGAGTCGAGTGGTCGAGCGAACAGCGAGTGTTTCACGTCCTTGGTCAAGGAACAACTGCAACGTCTCCATCTGTAAACGTTCTTTATAAGGTTAAATGTTTCCCATTAAAAAACCCTGCGAGACACCCTTCGATACCTTTCTTCACAAACAGCGAAAATGAAAAGCCTTGCACCGAAAGTGCAATGGGTCTGCCAAACATCCTGTCCACGCTCTGCTAACGAGACTACAGATGTTAGGAGAGTTTTCCTTTAGTGGAACGATGAAGTTTCTCCTTCCACAACAAATGAATCTTGAATCTCAGAATAGTCGGAACTGTTGAGTTCCAAATTCGAGAAATAAACTTTCAATTCGTCACGGCATTAATGAACATATTGTTCAACTCTTATGAACTGTCCTTGATGAAGTGACATAAAGATAAACTATCTTTGTGAATCACATAATGATCGTCTGACTATATAAACGATTGAAAAGCGGCTGTGAGGATGTGAAGTCGCCAAAGCATTAGCCACTAAGCCAAAATACGTGTCAACAGCCTCTCGTCACTTCAACAAGGATGGTCCGTACGAAGAAGAAACTTGTTCATTGACGTCGCAATCAATTGAGAATCGACCTTTCGAATTATTGTGACATATAGCAGCTAGAGATTTCCGGCTTAACCCTCAGATTGGTGTGGTAACCCGCTCACGACCTTGGAAATATGGACAGATGACGCTAACGTGTGGAGATGTGAACTCCCGTCAGTAACCGTTACTCCATGTTCTGATATGGCTCACATTGATTGCTTTCGATTGGTACGAACCATGCTTTCTTTTCATAATCTGAAATATAGTACCGTATTCACCTACTTTATAACATCCCATGTTAAGGACGATTTGGGCGGTGATCTATATCTGATGATTTTCCCGGATTCACCGAACAATATTGGCATAGATCCGGATTACCTCGCTAAAGGGAGAGTCGACAAGTTATCCACTATCGTAAGTATCCTGTACAGACTATAACCTAACTGGTAATGAAAAACAACACGATTTGTGCCGGTCAGTAAGTAAGAACACTTGTGGGATCGATGACATCGCTAAGACCTTCATAAGGTCCTAGATCTACTGTACTTCAATGCATTTTAGTGTGAATATGAATACGAATGTGGATATATCTAAGCATTTCAATAGCGGAATAGGAACAACAACATCTCGGATTCGTTATAAAATCTTTTAAATACCGTAATAAAAGCTCGAACGACAATACAACGATTCACAATTGAACCTTTGCCTAAAATGCTCCTTTAATTCAATACATCCACTATTCAGTGTCGATCAATGAATTGTTCTTATTTCTAGATTCTCTGCAAGGACGGGAAATGGACACTTCCAGATAGTGACTTACATATGACCCACGTCCTTTGCGACCAATACATCATTGACAAGAAGAAAGCACTCGAATCGCCTCATAGACCGCTGTCACAATTTGAGGAAACAACACTGACTTCACAATTGATCATACCACGAGACTATGATGGAGTGGCTACAGAAATCAATGAAGAAACGATATTCAATGTGACGGAAGGTGACGTAACTGAGCACGTGGAAACAACCGGTAGTCGTGACTCTATCTACAACTCTACGTCAGTAGCGACTGATTCTATCAAACCGTCAGGAAGAACAGAGACGATCACTTCAACAGCAGATCCGCAGACGTTCACCCATGCATTAATAATGTCATCAAGTACACCACAACTCAAAACGGCAAGTACAACAACAAGTATGGAAACACTGGGCAATCCCCAACTTACCAGAAATAGTGGGCACTTTGCAAACGTACAGAAAGAAAATTATGCCCAAACCTTCCCCACGGAAACTTCTATTGAGATTACGAGCACATCAACGGTTTCAGCCCCACCGACAAACTTAGTCACAATTTACGTCTCCACGCAAGAATCTCAATTTGTTCCGGAGAAAACTCCTTCAGTGGATTCATTGGGGAATTTTTCACATATTCTTGCTGTTTCAACCAATCGGCCGTTACCAAAAGTTCTGGTCAACACAGAAAAGTTGCCTAGAAATGAAAACTTTGGTATTTCTACACCTAGTAGCCCATACGAAGATGTAGTGTGGTCTCCTTTGCTTCAATCGCAAGAAAATCGCTCATATAAACCACTTAAAATGATCGTAAAATCAATGAAGCAAAGAGCAGTCAACAGAAAGCTAAGAAACTTCTCACATTCCAATAAGACTGGTGCTGCAACAGCTCGCCTTTCAGTTATTCAGAACAAACGGCAAAGGAAATCACGGGTACGAATGAGGATGCAAGGAACAAAAAGACCACAAGCGAACCGGATGAGAAATCAGCACCGAAAAGTAGGCGAAAAGACGAGAACAGAAAGAAAGAGTGGATCCTACCAGAAAAGGAGCAGTTTCCAACGTCAAATTGGAAGACTAATGTGAATAATTTCAGATGTCCAAAACAATGTTCTTGGTAGCACAGTACAAAATTACACATAAGAATGGTTGACGAAATATTGAAAAAATCAAAGTTACAATAAACAACAGAAACTGGTTCCATGAGCGAGATTTGAACATCAAGATGCCCAATGAGTATAAACACATGAAAGTATTAAATCATTCAATAACAGAAAACGTTCCCTAGCATAGCTGGAAAAGGAAATGATTTAAACAGAACTACGTAACACGGGTTTGACTACCAATATGGAACAAAGGGAAAGAAAAAATGTAACTGTGATAATGATAAATAATGTAGTTCTTAGTTTTACCTTATAGAGCGACAAAACTATCAATGTTCTTATTGTTGTTGTTGTCGTTGTTCAATGGCTGACGTCTCGGCGACTTCGCCTTTCCCAGAGTCGTGTCGTTGGACCACCCGTGTGTTGTTCACCAGGAATGATCGTCAACATTGAGCCATTGAACAACGATAACAACAAGAACATCTATACCAACCTCGCGTCAACTAAAAAAGGGAAGCTTTGACAACTGTATTAGTTCAAATATAAGATCATCTCCTGATCCTGTTCAGAAAAGCAAAGAAACTAGTTTCATTTGTAACAAGCTAATAACGGCAATCACGGATTTTAGAACAAGAACTGCAACTGTCACAAAAATAAACGTTTACTAGAGATATGGGGGAAATACTATAGTATAGCAGACTCAACAAAACAGACAACAACAACTTAAACCAAAATAAGGAACAAAAATTGAGGCTGAACAGCATAACCACCGACTAAGAATACATCGGGTGAAGATTAAAAACAGGTTTGCACCGCACTTATCACTAGTAATCAACGCTCCTACCAAGCTACTCTTCATCCATTTCCTCTACTTCATCTGTAATGTCATCACCCGTCGACGACCACCATGCAACACAACCCAATCCTGTTTCGACCATCGTACCAATAATTTCGTATGATTTTTCAGTTTGGGCTTCCTCTGGTGTGAGGTTTGGCTTAACATCTCTAGAATAAATTGATGAAATCGAAAGTAAGGAAATGAATAATTGCGTTTAATAATACGAACACAAATACACTTGATTCTTAGATGTTTTCCAAAACTACAAAAAACTATTAGATAGCTCACTTAAATATGTTTTGCACCACGCGAAACCGAACTATCTTTCCAGGATCCATATATAGTTTAGCGGGTGGCTCACCATTTTCTGATGGATACTCCCAGTACCAAACCTGAACGACTAAGGTTATTAAGAATCACTAATCATTTTTACAGCAACTAACGAAACTTGAAGATATCGTAAACTAAAGACTTAAAAATAATCACTCAAAACCAGCCTAGTGGCAGGAAAATGTAAGTAGAAGGAAAAAAGGAAACAGGAACTCCCACGACCGACTTTCTATTAACCTCGGCATTGATCAAGTAATTCTTCGTATTTTTGTTGAGCAAACGCGAGGTGTTATTGTTCATAATTCATGAATAAGCTGACGTTTCGGCGGATTTCGCCTTCCTCAGAGCCTGGAAAGGTCAAGTTGACAGCAATCTATTCGGCCAAACACCTTCATAAACAAACAGAGAAAACGCTAAACCAAGATTTCAGTCACATTGAACACAGCATTGCACACTCACCGCTTTCTATGAGGTTTCCACTAAGTATGTCGCGTAGAGACCAACCGCACAGAAATCACATGGAAGTATAATGTGCCCCTCCCATCAGAATAACAGTCTTATATACTGCCCTATATCACGCGTGATAATGAGGCATTCTTCCATGCGGTTCATTTTCGGATTTCTGGAATTAATCCAGAATGCCTCGAGAGTTTTTCGCGCCTGTGTTCTTGATTCGCGTGCGAGGATCGTGACACATACTTCAATGTCGTCCCTTTTATGTCTCTGAGTCCTATGCGTGCCTAGCGGTGTATTTGGTCTATGTTTGCCGTCTAGGTGTTCTTTTATGCGGACACAGAGGGGTCTACCCGTTTCGCTAATGTATTCGTCACCGCACGTCTTACAGGAGATCAGATAAACTATACCCGAGCTCATACAATCACCGTCTCTACCACTGGGGCAAATTATGCAATAATTTTGCAACAATTTTGACTTTGAAGTATGTGTCACGATCCTCGCACGAGAATCAAGAACACAGGCGTGAAAAACTCTCGAGGCATTCTGGATTAATTCCAGAAATCCGAAAATGAACCGCAGGGAAGAGTGCCTCATTATCACGCGTGATATAGAGCAGTACATAAGACTGCTATTCTGATGGGAGGGGCACATTATACTTCCATGTGATTTCTGTGCGGTTGATCTCTACGTGACATACTTAGTGGAAACCTCATAGAAAGCGGTGAGTGTGCAATGCTGTGTTCAATGTGACTGAAATCTTGGTTTAGCGTTTTCTCTGTTTGGTTATGAAGGTGTTTGGCCGAGTAGATTGCTGTCAACTTGACCTTTCCAGGCTCTGAGGAAGGCGAAATCCGCCGAAACGTCAGCTTATTCGTGAATAAAGAACAATAACACCTCGCGTTTGCTCAACAAAAATACGAAGAAAGGGAACAGGGTTTTACGACTTTTGCCTACAATTAGTCGATTGCGCTTTTCATCTAACAATCTATGCACAAATCTATCTAAAGTTCCACATTAAAGCCTTAGTTCTCCCACTACAACACCATTACAACTTTCAACCTCTACAGCACTCTTTATCCAAAAAAAAAACCGAAGACTGTAGTAATTTCGTAAGCCCGCATCGAGTTCTTTTGCTTATGTCTAGTGCACTTTAACAGCACTTCAGTGCTATGCTAACTTAGGTTGAAAAAAAAAAACTTTTAAACGTATATTGTCAAAGCCTCAACAGTACACCTGATCTTTGGAACACATGAGAGCCGATTTGTTCAGTGACCAGAAACGCGCCGGCTTGGTCGAGATCTATTCAAAACTTTTAAAGAGAAATTTGATTTGCTCCGCCTCATCGTGACTGGGAGGTGTTCCTGGATGACAGGCTGCGATATACAGTGGAGGGATTCATCTCCCGGCAGGGTCCCCATGCGAAGGAGTGCGGTGTTTCCATCAGGAAACCTAGCTAAGAGTAAACCAATACCAGGATTCACCACCGTCCTGGTATCAAAGTCGCATGGTGGCAAATCTCCCTCTGATACACGAGGACTGCGAGTGCTTGTGGTGGTGAAGCCTGGGGCAGCCTTTGACTAGTATGATCTCGGGATTCCAGGGAATCACAATGGCTTCACCAGCAAATCTCCGAAAAATGGATGCTATGTTAGGGCCGCACAATCAGTGAGGACGGATAATTCAAGTATCAAGCAAGTAATTTGTCTATGCGAACTGGAAGAAAAAAACAAGGTCAGGTCATACATATGTCTTCGCACCTGTTCGCTTTGTTCAAAAACATGCGGTTCTGGTAGTCGATCAGCAGGTATAGTAATATCCTCAAAGAAATCCACTGAAAGTTTCAAACCCTGACTGCTAGAGAAGATGACACGTGCCTCAATCACCTCGTCAATATGAGGTCGGAAAACCACTAAGCGGAACTGAAAGTAAGCTACTTTTGTTCCAGTTATTACGGCCAAAGCCTTGAAGCTTAAGATTTTCAAAAATGGAGTTTTCGGAAAGTAAATATTTAAGGAAGAACATGTACTGACTTTAACTCGAGTGTGGCCACTTCCTTCGCCAGGGAGAATATATATCACACCTACTTCCAAGAGATCATAAGCACATATACATAAACCCAATTCTGGCACGATTCTATTCGAAAGTCGTTGATTAATTCGACGGATTAACACCTGCATACATGTCAAAACACTATGAGCTTGCAGACTATGAGCATTATGAAACAGGGATTTGTAGCACAAAACCTGAAAGATAAGGTCCTCTACTCACCGATTCTACATCTTCTCCAAGCTCATGAGGTTTTATTACCACCGTATCTTCAAGTAATGCCAATACGAACATTCTAGAACGTTGGTACGTAAATATGACGGCGTTAAGTGATCAAAATGACTAAACCAATATATTTGGACATCGAACAAATTTATGGTGGATAAAAGCACGAGCACAACAGTTGAAACAGTTTATTTAACAACCGAGCATTGCAACAAAGTCAAAATATACAAAAGCTAACTGGAATTAAACGAAGTAAGAAAGTTCGTTGATAACAGATGGTTGACAGTCTGAGAAACGAAAATTGAGTATCAAGTAATCTTAAACATAAAACATAAAACCAGCTGAGATCAATAGGAAACATCTGGTGAAATAGAAAAGAACTATACCACGATCCATAAGAAATCCTATACGCTTACACAACTAAGTATTTTTGATAGATCTTCCGAGCTAAATAGTCATTGCCACTTGTACGATAGATAAGCGCTAGATTATGAGCAGCGAAACGTCTCACGTCGTACCTTAGAATAACGTCTTTGGAAGTAAAGAACATTAACATCATTAAGATATAACCGTAAGAAAATATGCTAATATAACCGCAAGAAATATGTTTCCATCACAAGAATTGACGAAGTACAAAAATACCCACATTCCATCTGGCCTTACGGCCTCATTTCCTTCGTCATCAACGTAATACACAACAGGTGGTGGCTCGGAAAGAACCTAGAACCTGTTTATGTCGAGAAATAAAAAAGAACAAAAACAACACAACGCCACAAAAGACAGATTAATCATCAGAAATCCACACCTGCACCTTGCAGAAGCCATTGCGAAAGTAGTATATATATATATATATATATACCGCCTCAACGTGGCTGGGAAGTATTTCTGGGTGTCGAACTGCAATGTACTGCGGTGGAATTCGTCCAACCGGCAGGGTCTGCCAAGCTGAGAAGGAGTCCGGTGTTTCCATCAGGACGCCTAGCTAAGAGCAAACCAAGACCAGGATCGAGCACCGTCCTTGTGTCAAAGTCGCATGGTGGCAAATCTCGCTGTTTCCACAGGGGCTGCGACTGGCCGTGGTGGTGAAGACCTGGGGCAGACTTTGGCCAAGCTAACATCGGGATTCCAGGGAACAACGATGGCCTAACCAGCAAGTCTCCGAAAAATGGTGAATATGCTGGGGCCCGCACAACCAGTGAAGATTGGCCGTTCAAGTGTCAATAAGTATATATATATATATATATATATATATATATATATGAATTCATATACATAATGATATTCTTACGATTTACCTTCTCATAAAAATGTATTGCCAATGGTGTGATGGACATTTGATGGAACATCCGTCCGATATTGTAATGACTCTCTTGGCGGCATGCCCGATTTTTATCGTATTTCTTCATGAATGCAACGCCCTATGAAATCAGGTTAAGTAATAAAAGTAAACATATAATAATTTCGTTTCTCACCCTGACTCCAATCATATGCCTGCTGCTTAGGTCTTTCTTGCACGCCATGTGAGTGAATGTTAAAGCCAGCAGTAGACAAATCAAGGGATTCTTCTTGTTTTCATTCCAGACACGGAGATATTCACCTGAAATTTATTCTAGATATCCCAGAACCAAAAGTGGTAGATTACATAACTTACCTAACGCATGTCGGTACGTTCCTGTAATAAGGGAGTTGTTGCCCGATATGGCTTGAAGAGCATGGTTTCCAGGCGACTACAGAAAGTAAAATAATGTATTACAAATAAAGAAGCCTACAACAACTGGGACTATATGGTACTGAAGAACACTCCATACGACTTATTGCCTCTTATTATATACTTACTTTAATCTTCCTCTGTAATTGGGTTCAACCATCGGCAAGTTACGCAATATTCGTATTTTATGAAAACAGTTTCAACACATTCGTGACCACATGCATTGTATTTCATGCACATCTCTTCCGAGGCTCGTTTTGTCCCAAAGAGCCGTCTTATCACTTTTCCTAAACTCCATCGATCCATGGAAAGAGCTTCTCTACACTCAGTAATTTACACAGCCATTTTTGCTGACGAGTTCAATTTGCGTTAACAGCTCACTTTTGTTAAATAGAGAATGCAGTATAACGAACGTGGTCACTGAAGAGCCGCAGAAATGCCTCCACTTGAACATTGACATTCTACGCTTAGGGACAGCTTTTGTCCACGATATTACTATGAATCAGACTCCTTTCAAATGGCTCGGTGTTATCTTAGTATGCACCCACCAATGGGATTCGACACTGTTTGTGTCATAAACCAGTTATCATGTGTTACTTACCTCAAGATATTTTACACTTATTTTTTACTGATTTTGTAACCAACAATTTACGGTTCATACATACAACATATACACATATATATATATACATGTTACATGTATATATATATATATATATGTATATACATACATACATATATGTCATACACATAATTAACATGGTTTATATACTACTCGCAATTCTTACGTACAACAAACTATCTTGCCTTTAATCACATACGGTTTCGATAAGTTAATGGAAGGCAAGTATTTAATTGATGGCACAGTAATATCTTTCCTTTCAACATTCCACTCCTGCACCATAGCACTGTTCCTACCTTTTTGGGCTACCAAGTAGTCTCTATTCAGTCTCGAGTGGATGACTCGCTTGGCAAGTCTTTTTCTGTGTTTATTACAGCTGCTCATAAGGATGGATCTATTTCAGCAATAGATCCGCAGCCAAACGAAGACTCGCGTGCTAACTGATGGTGTGGAGATGCCTTCCTTCATGTAGTAAGTCGCACATGAGCTCTATCACCACATAGTTCCCACGTCTGCGTCGGATCACTACCAGGGTATACCAAAATTCTGCAGGCTTTAGTCATTCTCGCTCGTAATTTGAATAAATTGAGTCCGTATCCGTGCCTTTTATTAGGGGTATACTGGCAGAAGGCGACTCTACCTTTAAAGGATACAATGCCATCAATGCGCATTTGCTTTTCAGATCTGTGTATTGTGCTGAAGCTACTGCTGATAAGGTAGACTAGTGACCTAGTCATACGCGACTTGTTTTATACGTCACATGTTCCATCGTCGGCAAAGTGGAGGTTAGCTGATAGATATTCAAATCTGTCTTTTGTCATACAAGGGACTTCGATAAGACGAGCTTCCAACTCCGATAATCCCTCAAATGTGGTATTTGAACAATGTCCACTTCCGCTCTCACAGAGAAGGTTTCACGATCTTCTCTTCACCTACAACTTCTCTTTCACCTTCGATCAGATGTCCACTGAAATCGAAGTTGAAGTCGTTGCCAGGCAGTATGATTCAAGGCTATGATATGCAATAATTATTAATAAGAAAAATCAAAACGGTAAAAAAAAGATTAATTGCAGACAGTAAAGTCAACGGGATGAGTGAAAAAGAGCGAGAGGGAACGATATCTAAAGACAGCTACACATTTTAATGAACATATCTCAACTAATAGTGGATTTTACTATCAAAACTAACAGAATCAAGATAGTAAAACGCAGCAAAGAGTAGCATATATTTCCAAAGCCTCCTTCATAAATCCGTGATGTTCTCGACCTCAAGCACCCTCAGCTACCAAGAATTTATCGTTTATTGTCGAAAAAAGAACCAGGGTTATCGTGGTTAAACCGCTGACTACTTGCACTGATTTGCATGCGCGGTGAAACCAACGGTGGTCACGAATGTGTTAAACGTCCAATTGCTACGTACGTATGAGAGGATAAAACTCTCGGGATTGCTCAAACCCTGAGGAATGCGCCATGCGTTTGACTTCACTAAGCATTGTTGGAGGTGATTGAATGCATATCTGGCCTTTACAATGACTCGCAGTGGCCTAGCGATGTATCCAGCCAATGCTACTATCCTTCCAGATAAGTCTGGTAGCAGTTTGTCGAGCCCGGAGGGTCGGAGTACTTGGTGGGCCTGTGGCACGGGGATCGACCCCATGTATATGGGGTTGCATGGCGCCTCCGACCACTGCGCTACACGTTCCCTAACGTACGTATAACGATGTAAAAGATGGTCAATAATGATATGAAATGTATAGCGCTCAAGATCACGGCTTTGGAACTATCGTACCTTGGCAAGCGATCGCATTATATATCGGTGATACGACACATTCTGCGAATGAACAAATATGTAATTCATAGCATTGAATATTCGTTTGTACAATACTTCACGACTATTAGGCAGCGTCAATTCAAGAGCAGTCTGAAAGCAATCGTTTGGAAAATCTTGAAAATGTCGTATATACCTGAAAAAAAAATTCTTAAGAGAAGACAATTATGCTGGTTTTATTATATTACCACATGATAAACCCGTTAAGTGAAGTACATAGCAGGACTGAGTTTTATGGTAATGTAGTCCTTTTTTATTTACTGCCATTTCTTTCCTCATAGCAGGGCACCCCTGGGAAAGGGCAACAGTGGGTCCTATCCTCACCGCAGACACATGTGGTCCAAAGTTTTGCAAATATCTCAGCATCATTGTGTTTAGTGGTAGTTCACCACTATTTCTTTTTCAGTCGGAAAAAGCCAGTGAGCACACATTCCAATTAGCTCCGATTTTGATCAAATAGTTTGCTTTACACGCTTACTGAATATTGAAAAACAACAGATGAAGTAAGGGCATTTTCAGTCTTAAAATTCGCATAAGATCATGTAACAAGAAGTTAAACAAATAAATTGTCTTCGTAACTGTGAGACTGAGAGGAATTTTATGCAATAACTAGTAAAAGCCATACATTTGTCAGCATGTGATACCATCGAATGTACTCAAAAGCCACGGGCCAACAATGAGCTTTGATCGCACAGAAGTACAGCATATTTTGGAAAGTTGATGATCTGAGTACATGAACAACGTAAAATAATTCTGCAAGCAAAAACAAATCTGAGGTCCATAGAGACTCAGAAAAAAACGACTTCGGTCAAAGTGTAATAAAAACTAGGAAAAGAAAAGTAAAAAAGGACAAAGAATCAAAAAGAGTGATAACTGACTTGTCCGACTTAGTTATTCGAGGTTGTAAAAATGCATAACAGCAAACAATTAGCATATCCTAAATGAGAAGTTTTAGAAACTACAAACGAAAGTGGAAGATTTATGCACGGACTTGAAAACGTTGCCGAGCCAGAAGGCATTCGATTAGTTTCAAACAGTAGTCGTGAAGCTAAAAAACATGTTTTCAAATATATACACACACTACTGCCTAGAGCAAAATAACAGTTCGCTAATGATTTCGAAGGAAGCAGGTAGAACGTTATAACCTGGGCTAGATCTATTTCATCAACACTGCGACGTTCATTGAAAGCTGTAGATCCCAGTCGACGGACAAACTTTTCCCAGTTAGTGTTGGTAATCGCGTTCATTGCAGCTACTCGTAAAGTGTTACTGAGGTAAAATCCTTAATAAACATAAATAAATAGAAAGGCATTCATTTTTATTCAGCTGAATGATTCTTCGTATTTTTGTTGAGCAAACGCGAGGTGTTATTATTCTTTATTCACGAATGAGCTGACGTTTCGGCGGATTTCGCCTTCCTCAGAGCCTGGAAAGGTCAAGTTGACAGCAATCTACTTGGCCAGACGCCTCCATAACCAAACAAAGAAACTCTAAACCAAGATTTCAATCACATTGAACACAGCTTTGCACACTCACCGCTTTCTATGAGGTCTCCACTAAGTATGTAACGTAGAGACCAACCGCACAGAAATCACATGGAAGTATAATGTGCCCCACTCATCAGAATAGCAGACTTATATACTGCCCTACATCACGCGTGATAATGAGGCATTCTTCCATGCGGTTCATTTTCGGATTTCTGGAATTAATCCAGAGTGCCTCCAGAATCCAGAAAAAACTCTCGAGGCACTCTGGGTTACTACCCAATACACCAGATCCCAGCTTGTCCTTTTCTGATTAATTTCCTCGTTTGCATCTTTCACGAAGATATTCGCATTTGCGGATTCGTCTGCTGGTTAAGGGCTTCTGGTCTTCCTCATCAATATCAGTGAATGCTGGTCGACCAGGTTGTCCCTGGATTCCTACGATGTCGAGTGAGGGAATTGGGCGTTAGATTCTCACCATAGCTAGTTACTAGCCTTGTGCATCCAATGGAGGTTCTCACAAGAGGATGGCTCCCACCTCCCATTTTAGAAAGGACAGCCCGTATTGTTGGGTCAGGACATGTCATGCCCGTATTGAACAGTACCTGTACCACTGCGCTACGCAAGCCTCGATTATACAATTAAATCCTTAGTGAATGTCAGATGTAGTTGAACGATGTGGCCAAGAAGCATACCTGTTTTCGAACTACGACGTCTCCCCACATTCTCCTGGTTGCGATGTACTTCATAAAAGTGTGGTGTAAGAAGCATACGACAGCAACGAATGAACTGCTCGGTTTTCTCAGATTCGAATAGCACATCAGCTTGTTGAATAAGTAGTCGCTCATCCTACACAAAGAATTTCCAAACTTGTAAAAAAAATGTTGTGAAAAATACCTATTGGATCATCTGGCTATCTTATTAAATAATTGTGCCTATGATTTATTATAATAATGCGGAGTAGTACAACACTTCGTCGGCCGCAATAGATTATTCCACTATTGAAATCAGTTCATGATTGGATGGACAGCTAGAAGCTTTTCTGAAGTGACCTGCGTGTCTGCTTTTTTTTAGCGCAGAAATATGTAATAATTTTAGTAACATTAATATCTACCATTAGTTCTTCAAAACCACACAGTAGAGTATTTAACGACTTCCAAAAATATTTAACATTTGAAACGACGTCCAAAGCTGCAGGTAGCTCTAAGAAATACTAATTGTGGAGAATGAAGGTTCTAGAGATTGTAGACAGTGGTAAAAATGTGTAAGCTTCTAAAGCTTGAGCATTACAGTGGTTATAAACTGTAGGCAAAAAGTTTTAGTTGTAGAGTTTGTAAAAATTGCATATAGTATGTAAAAAGTGCAAACCATAAAAATTGTAAATTTCAAAATAAATCTATCCGACCAATAACAGTAGGTGAATGGTGGCAGAATAAAAGTTGGAAAGAAAACTATACGTAAACACATTGAGAAAACGCCTAGCCCTTTCAAAGAAGACAGTTTTCGTCATGGTGAGTACACAGCTATACTGTAATCACACCTGCACAAGTTTTCATCGATTTACAGAGTTATCACAGAAAAAATATCTCCATTTTGAGACTAACTGTCCCAGTGATAGCTTCTTAGTATTCGTACAAAAACAATCTCTTGTCGCAGGACTTCATACAATGTGGGACAAAGCATAACTTAATGGTGACCTCACAAAGAGTTTAAGTCGGCCTGATTAAAAATAAACATAATAAAACGACAAAGCTTTCGGGTCGACCAATCCCTGAGAGATGTGTCGTGCATTCGACATCATTAAGTACCGTTGGAGATGACTGAATACATATCTGGCCTTTACAACGACTCGCGGTGGCCTACCGATGCATCGAACCAGTGCTGCTATCCTCCCAGACAAGTCTGATAGCAATTATCCGACAATGGAGAGATAGAAGGCTTGGTGACCCGTTGGTGTGGGGATCGATCCCACGCGTGTATTGCAGGGCACCTCCCACCACTGCGCCACACAGGCCTGATAAAAAAAACCGCAACCGTAAATAATGGACAACACTGGTTTTTTTAGACTAAGCGAAAGATTTTGGTTTGAAAGGTTTGAGTAAAAGTTGAGAACATGATGTCACGAAAGAATTTCGAACAGAGCCTTTAGCAGGAATGCGCAGTCGAGATTTTCAGCCTAAATTTTGGTAACGAATTCTATTTTTGTGATCTAGAAGAATACAAATCGATAGCATGACATAAATAGGGCGTTAATGTAATAATAAGAAAACATAAGATATGGAAGAAAAGAACGGTGGAATCGACTCCTTCAGGAGGCAAACATCCCCTAGGAGAATCAGCTAAACTAGGGTGGGCCTGTTCGTAACTTACGTCAACCGCTTGTATTATGCATATGGAAGTAGTTCTTACGACCCATGGAATATACATGACGAAATTCACTGCACTGAAAGCAAACCACTACAGAAAACGACTGCGAGGGAAAGAAACGAATGGAAGATTTGGTGCGCCCAAATAGTTCATACGGGCCATCTGAGTAGGTACTAAGCGTAATGAATAGCTTTTCAAGAGCCACGCTTGACATAATGTGTATCGAACAAGCTACCAAGTAAGTACAAAAATGGTGGCAAAAAGCTCTGTGTAGCAAAACAAATAATTGAAATGCGTACGAAATAATGCAACTGCCCATGCATGGATGGTATTCAATGGAACTCGGACGCTATATGTCAAATGAGACGAGCAAGTACGTACGACGCTTTACATGTTATTTAGAGCTCAGAAATGCTTATGCCAAGGCTGTTCTACCGGGAAAAGTATATCAATAAAGCCTTATATACGAACGTAAACAATCGGAAGAAAAAGGAGTTAATACACATTCACAATGGCCGACTCAACCAAAAATGCACCCCATAACTAGTGAAAGTCGCCGAGTTTTCGGTTTGCCGGAAAGGTAAATAATATTAAGCAACAATACCAAATATGAAATACGAAAAATCGAACCAAAAAATGAAAACACGAGATTTCAATAATATGTTAAGAAATAACCACTAACTGGTAGGTGAGTACAGGTATCGAGATCATGATCTTGCAGTGTCTCTAACGCTCGGTCTGACAGCCCCATTTTCTGCTGCAGGCTGGAGAGATTAATGCGAGCGTCAACATGGCCTGGATTCACTTGAAGCACCTTTTCGAATGACTCCATAGCAGTAGACATATCTTTCAGTGCCTAAATAATGTAGAAGACCTAGCTACGAGTATCTGCACAAAAATCATAGTTTTTCAACAATAGTGTTTTTTCGAGCTTATCAAATACGGTGCACTTACTGCTGCTGTATTTCCATAAATAAACCAAGTTTCCGCATTATTAGAATAATTGCTCCATTCTTGCAGCTTCTCCAGGAACACCTTTAAAGTTTTCCTATGGTTGAAACGTTATATAAGATATCAAATTTTACTCATCCAACAATAAGTACGAAAAATAAAAAATAATGAGAGACAAAACTGCTGGCGCTGATCGATCCCTGAGGGATGCTCCATGCATTCAACTTCAACAAGCATCACTGGAGGTGATTGAATGCATACGTGGCCTTTACAATGACTCGCGGTGGTCTACCTATGTATCGAGCCACTGGTACTATCCTCTCAGACAAGTCCGGTACCAATTCTCCGACCCCGGAGAGATGGAAGGTTTGGTGGGCCTAGTGCGCAGGGATCCATCCCATGTATATTGCAAGACGCCTCCGAAAACTGCGCTACATGCGCACAACACGCGAGTGTCAAAAATACAAAAGTTGACGACAAATACTTTATCCGAAACTTTAGTACCTTTGTTGTTTTGAATGCATCACAATTGTAGAACGCTCGTGCGATTTCTAGCACATATGGTTCATCTCTGGTAGATGACAAGTCACGCTTCAGAAGAATCTCTTTAAGAGGCTGAAATGCAACGCATAACTGCAAGCGCATTTTCCGGAAGAAACACTTTACAAGAAGTAAGAAGAAAGAAAACCACAGGCTCCCCTACTACGAAGTGTTTTCGAAATTTTGCTGTCTAGGTACTGATAGGTAAATAACTCATGACTGCAACTACCTTTATATAACAAATCGTTGAATAAGTTGGTTCTTTAAAGCGTTTTACTGTTTCCACTATTTCAACTGGTAGACAGGTCGAGAAATAAAATCTACTAGGCAGTAATAGCACAAAATGTTTCATAGAGCATGAATTCCTTCATTCATAAGTCAACAGGAGGTTGATAAAAAAAACTTTTCGGCTAACGGCACTTTTTAGTCGTATTTCAAAATCGTTCTAATGTTGGCTAGTGATCCCGAGGCTAAAGAAAAATCGGTTTTTGGAAAATTGCTATGCTCTGTACTTCAAAGAACGTTGCTATTACCTTCGCTACTATTGTTTGACATAAAGATCAACAAATGACTTGACTTGATCAAACTTACTTTTGCTAAATCCCTTCTTCCCAAACCGATGAAACAAACAATCAGTCGACTAAGAGTTATAGTGCCAAACGACGGCTCTACATGAAACTCAACATCAGCATTCGGTGGAAATGGCTCAACGGTGTATGTTCCATGTGATAAAGATACCTAAATTAGAAAAAAAACAGAACTGGGATATTAACTTATGGGATAAAACGAAAGCATTAAAACTGGGTCATAAATCTCACAGTCATCGCCGGTTCGCCGGTAGATTTGTCCGTTGTTGAAATTCCATCGCATAACGCAAAAATAGATTTGGCGGCTTCTGTGAATTTATTTTTTGCTATCCACATACCTGAGAAAAACAATTTGCAGTTTACTTCCTCAACCTGTTTAAAAACAACTGAATAGAGACATGCACAGGCAGAAAGTAATTTGAATCAAACAAGGCAGGACATTTCATCCATATTCTCTAACGATATATCTTATCTCCTTTTTGCTGAGAGAAAGGCGAAACGAAAGACTAGCATGGTGTGGTGATGAACGCGTTAGCCCTCGGAAAGGATAATAGTGTGTTCCGTCGCCACCGCAGACACCGATGATCCAGAGTTTTGTACATATCTCAGCATCACTATAGTTACATCTTATTTCCACAATTACTAACCTATCAGCGTCTCATGCTGGTTATCCGCTGATCGGCCAAATTCCTTGCTGCGTAAAACGAAAGCTTCCAGCGCAAGAATGGCACGATCCTCATCGTTTATGGTAATGTAATACTGTGCAACCTGAAACGTTAATTAACTATTTGCACACTGATGGGAATTTGTTGAATTCTCTTGCCACATCGCTTTTGAACAATCAACTGGCCCACAAATTATGCAACTAGAGTTCACTACGACCGCGCAAACTCTCGTGTACGCAACTGTTTTAATCAATTCATGGAACCATTCAAAATCCACGCCGGCTTGTGAAGGATTGATCATCTGAGCAGCTTGTAAACGAGTACGCATTGCCAAAGGACGAATTCCTAAACGTGCAAAATTTCGCAAGTGCAGAAGTACAAGAAAAAACTTAAAAACAAAGGCAAATGGGAGCCTGAAAATACCAAGTATATCTAGCATTTCGATACGATTCTCGTAATACTTCCAATTTTTCACGTCTAATCGAATAGCTGAAATAAAGAGCATTATAATGGAAATGAAAACATCTACTAGGACATTTCTAAATAGTAACTAATAAAAGGGATTAATTATTAATAAGGCAAGGCGTGTTCCAGAACCACGATATTAAAATGTGCACATACCTCTGCCGTAGCACGCAGCCGCTTCTTCGATAAGTTCAAGCTTCTTAGATTCATCACCCCAGTGGGCCCAATCCTCAGCTGGGGTGCGCGGATCCAAATGAGCCGCTAGAAGACCATATCTGAAAAGGAAAACAAACCAGTCTCGACTGGTAATCAAATAACTTTAAATACAATGTCATATACAGAAGCTTAGAGCGTCATATTTCGATGTGCCGTTGTAAAATACTAGTGAAGAAATTTACTGTAAACTCTTCTGAGAATCTCCTAACTCCTGGTAGATGTCAGAAACCTGGCGATAAGATGCAGCATTTCGAGGCTCCTGGCGAATGACCTAAGAGAACTGGATATTGTTGAAACTCCTGACTACATCAAAAATACCTTTCAAATCGAAATACAAAATTAAAATTATTAAACGTTCACAGTATTATGTGACCACGTGAACTAACTTCCAACAAGACGGCTAGAGCTTCTTGTGTGTTGCCTTTAGCATAAATGACATTAGCGTGACCCAGGAGCGCATCCATAGTCTTGCTCAGTTTTCGGGGAACTCTTTCTCTTTCCACCGTTGGTTCAAAGGCAGCGGATGTTCCTGCTGCTGATGGCTGATCAGGAGAGATAGCTGATGGATGAACGTCAGTCCGACATGTTCCCAGCTCATCGTCCACTATCTAAAGCCTTAACTTAAGGTGCAAAATAGAAAAATAATATTCTCGCATGATTTTCAACATGACATTCAGTTTTTCGTTCACATTCATACAATGCCTTCTCCATTAGACTTGCCTATTTCTGGTATTAAAGCTCATTCTACCACGTTTTTTTGAGATTACAAAAAAAGACAGCAATTTTTTAACCTAATACTTTTCAGATGAATAGAAATGCTAAAATATATAAAGTTGTTCTCTTACTGTCTAACTTCATTCTGACAAAACTTAGGATGTAGAGTTTTGAATGAGATAAAGAAAAAATCATGGGAAACTTACCTCTTGCATAAGATTTCTGACATGAATGGGAAGATCCGCTCTTCCACCACCTTCAGTTTTTACAGGAATTCCCTGAAGTTATTACTGTGATACACTCATCCTGAAACAACATTGAAAAGTTTACTTGCCGATGAAACTTCAGAGGTCGCATACTCGTAATCTTCTTCATCTTCCACAGATTCGCCTAGGTCAAAAACAAATAACATGACTAAAACAGACAAAAAAGGCAACCACGATATCAGCAAGACAAGAAAAAAAGAATATGCGGGGATTTTATTAATTTTTGGTACCTCCTCCATCAGCTGCCATTTCTTCCTCAAGAGTTTGCCCACCAGTAAGACGCATAAACTCATCATAATCGATTTCGTTTCGCATGAAACGACCGAGAGCACGGTCATAGTCGCTGTCATCTTCAGACACTTAAAAGCGAGGATTTAATGAGATATAACGCAGCTGGAAAACGAAGAAGTAAAAAATGCAGTATATTCCTACCTGGTAACACGTCAGAAATATCCACTCCTCCAATACTGCCATCATACTGAGGAGGATAGCCGCCTTCACCATCTTAAACGACATTACAAACAGACATGACTCTTGTTTTCATAAAAACGGCACTTCAACAAAGGTCGTTAGCATACTCTCGATAATGCAAGTTTTTCGATGACTACAGAACTTAAGGATTTCAAGTGTTGGAAAAAATCTGCAGAAGAAATTACTGTAAACCATAGAAAAAAATTGTTGTCGCTCTAAAGGCTATATATATACACATATGTTTATATATATACATATACCTATGTGTACATGTATATACATATATACATATAAACATGTTTATAAAAATAAAAATAAGACATATATGTTCAAAAAAAAGTAATTGAGTATCTTCAGTTAAAATTCCTACTATTTTTCATTAATCCTAAACTTACTACCATATTTGCTAAAATTAAATAGATGCATACATAGTTCATACATGTATAATTATTTACATGTACATATTCGTACACATTTACAATACATACATGTAATTCTAAAAATTTTTTCAGGTATTTCAACACATATAGTAACATTTATACCCAAACTTTAACATAACTAAATATATATATATATACATATATATGTACACATTTACAAGTACATGTGTATACAGGTAATACAGGTAATACAGTGGTACCGATTCCGATCATCACGAACACGATGCCGGTCCGATCGCGCTGCTCCGGGATTAGCGATCTCTTCCTTTGACGGTCGAGAAATTGTTGCCAGACTTGTCTGGAAAAGTTCACTCTCTGCAATCTAAGTGAGAAAGCTCTAGCCCGGCTATCTCAGGAGTCCAGAGAGAATCGACTCGACCAGCATATAAGAACATTTATGGTAAAAGAAAAATCCTCAAGCAACAACCGAAGTCACACATAAACAGTTGGAAGACCTTCGCAGATGATAGATGCCAAACAACGAATGAAATGCGAGAAGTGCTGGGATCAGCACAGTACACCTGGAAGACTGTTCACGTAAAATTCACGTAAAAACAACGTTTTGAATTATATGGCTTATTAGAAAATCAAGGACGCGTGTGGCTCAATGGTCTGAGGCGCCCTCCAGTACACATGGGATCGATTCCGGCGGCCTCAAGAGGCCCGAGCCCTCCATGCCATCGAGGTCGGCAAATTGGTATTAGATTTGTCTATGAGAATAGCAACACTGACTTGATACAACAGTAGACCACCGCGATTCACTGTAAAGGTCAGATATGCATTCAATCCACCTCCAACGATGCCTACTAAAGTCGAATGCATAGCGCATCCCTCAGGGGTTGATCAACGCTGAAAGCTTTATCAACCTTTTTGTTTACTAATACGAAATCAGGAAATACTACTTTGCAAAATTTCAGTACGAGCGTAGCCATCCATCGCATCCACAACGCTTTCGGGGACAAAGCGCGTTGGACGTCGAATTCAGCCAAATTTTTTCACCATTTCGTTCGTTTTTGTACGATTTCGATAAGTAAAAACTGAACGGAAACAATTATGGTATCCAAAAACTAAAGTTACATGATGTTACCGTAACTGCGTCTTGTTGACGACGATTTATATATTCTGAAACAAGTCTTTGAACCAACACACAGTATACGAAGTGAGATGGTTTCAAGAAAATTTAAGAGGCAAGAAGGACGATATGGATCGATTTCGAATCAAATATAGTCAAAAGCAAATGTACCTATCAGATTTAGGCTGAAATATCTTATTGCATAGCGAACTTTTTTAACTTTTTGGAAAGGAAATTTTCCGTTCTGCACCTAAGTCAAAGAATCCATACAATTCCAATTTTTTTGAGCGTTTCAATTCTAAACTAATTCGAAATTAAAAGCATCTAGAACGATAGATACTTTTATATCGATACAGTAAACTGCCCTCTGTAAAACAAGGGATATGGGAAAATGAGGCTACATATGAACAAAACTCGAAGCGCCAAGTTGGCTACGAGACTGATGTTACACTTTCCGGGTCCTGATGTGCATTACACCAACCGAGGCTACTATTTTGGCTTTCTCCCAGCCAACTTCTTACTCTGACGGTGCATCAGCAATCGCCCGTCATTTTTATACATGTCAGGTACCAAAATTAGAAAGTATTTAAAGTATCAAAAAACCTGTGAAACGCGATGGAAGTTATGACCCGTACCATACGGCAACCAAAAAATACGTGTAGTCGTCTATGTTGTACTTACAAGGTTTTCTGTGAGCACAGTTATGTTAACTTAAAGTTTGGAACCCAACATTTCTGGTCAAAAACGTAAATGAATAATTTCATAGTGTTACAAATGAATTAGTATCCTACATATAATGTAACGTGAACTGCAAAAGTACTTAATCCTACAAGACGATTAGAAAGCTTAGCATACCATTTGAAGTTATCTTAGCAGGTTTCATTGACGTCAGTTGGGCCAGCTCCGGGATTGCTTCTGTGCGATCAGTCTCCATGTCTTGAACGTACGATTTGAATGTTGCTAGCAAAATGTTTAGTTTACTAACTGAAATAATAATGAGAAAAATTTTATCAAAGCATTTGAACTTGTGGACGATGTAAATTTCTAAAACATGTACTTGGTATCGTTTATGATGAATACGGATAACAACATAACAACGTGTGAACAAAGTAAACAACTGTAACTGTTGTTCTAACACAAAGGAGAAACAGTCTAGTGATGTTTAGCTACTAACAATTAACAAGAAATGAACAAAATAGAAACAAGAACTGTCAACAGGAAGGGATACGAAAGCAGGAATTAAACTTTGAATAGAGAGCACAGCTTAAGAAACATGACAATGTTCTGATTAGGAGTATCTTAGGTAATAAAATTCTAAGCAAAAAAAGAAAAAAAAACAACAAGGAACCTGATGCCATATCGAAATTAGTCCGGCACAGGCGATAAGGTGGACCTGTAAATGCAACTGTGTAACTTTAACAATGTAGAAACAGCAAAGAATAAGTTTCTTAATAGAGATGAGAAAGTAAAAGCAAGAAAAAAATTGTGATAGGAGCAGCTAAGAGAAGCGAAGACGAGATAGAATGATTGAAAATGAGACCTGAACAAATTATAAGGAAAAATATATTTAGAAGAATAGACAAAAGAATGACAGTAAAGAAACAACTTTTTATAAGGGAACTTACTAAAGCACCAAGAAACATACTTTTCCTTTTGTGCAATGCATTCTTCCCACGTTTTTATGGCCTTGTTCTGTTCGGCGGAATCACTTTTGCAGGAACTCTTATCGGAATGAGAATTTCCATTATTGTTTTTCCCATTTCCTAAGTACGACCGTGGTAGACGAATTGGACCTTCGAACGGCTCGAATGGATCAAAACCATCGTCCAGACTCCTAAGTAGCAATTTACGCAATAATATGAGAACAACAATTTCTTCGACGTGCCATACGCATTCTTGCGCTAATAAAACATATTTATAAGCACAAAAAATGCACGTAAATGCATTACATATGCATATATATGTAAAAGTAAATGTATACATATACACATACATGTCCCGTCTGTCACTTGTTGTCCTCTTCATCGGCGGATGACTCGCTGGAGCACGTAAATTTTCTATCGGTTTCTATCGTATTTAACATCAGTCCAGTAGGTACTGCTCATTCTAGGGAGTCGTTAAACATCATATCGTGTTTCTAGACTTTTCGTGAAAAACTCTAACCATTGACTGACTCGGTGGTCTTCCTGCAGTACGTTTGACATCCCGACGAATGTACACATTAACAGATCATATCCATCGGTTGTCGTTAAATGTACAACTTGTTCGGCCTACCTTATCCTTGAAAATTTGCCTTACACAACGGTGTATCCGATTCTTGATCGTTAAAGCAAGTGTGAACTTCGGATTCGTTCTCTCACTTGAGTGATGCAGGGTAATCCTTGCATCGTCCTCTCGAATGCGCGTTCGATAACGCTGTTATGTTTCATGTTGCTTGCGCAGGATCAGGTTTCCGCCACGTGCCTTCAGATAGCAAGAATCGTTTAGTGGAAAAGACGGACAAGAAGTCGGATGTTCTTCGTTCTCCTCATTACACCCTCGATGCTCTTGAAAGCTCCTCAATACGCTCGTTTCCTTCTGCTCAACGCTGGAGCTAAGTCATTCACCATGCTGATTTCCTGACCCAGATAGACATAACAGGAGCACTCAAAAGTATTTATGCCGGTAAGTGTGAATGTGGTCACTAAAATAGCTGCACTTGTACAATAGCACGGTTTTGCTGGTTTTCCATGGTGTAGGGCTCGTATTCTGTTCGATTCTTCATCGACGAAATAGAATGACGGATTTCAAAAGGAGAAACCGGTAGTACGACATATCCGTCTTTCCTTATTTCATACAAGAGCAGGAGGATTTGGTTATTGAAATGATCCAATTAGTAGCTGTGAACGATTTTATCAATTGCCTTGCTGGAAACTGTAACTGCTCCGTCTCGGCGTCGGAGTACAACCATCTTAGTTTGGTCATTGGCGAAGTGTCCGTGTATTTTGCGAATGCTTTCTCCAACGTTTGCATCTTCGAACAAAACCGCAGCACTTCTCTTTTTAAGAGTTTCTTTTACTTCCTGTCGGCACTGTTTTGGAATCGTGGAAGTGAGTCGAGCGTTTCTAGAGATAGATGTCTTTTGAAGGCTTTCTACCTCAGCTTTCACAGTGCTTACGTGAACCGACTCCCCTACTCTCGCATGTTCCCAAGAAGTTCTTCTCCGGTATGATATACGGCGTTGAATGGGAGGAGCTTTCTCGTCTCAGCCAATCCGATGACAGCGTATTTAATCCTCCTTGCCCGCATGCCTCTACATAGGGTTTCGATACAAGTGAATACGCAGGTACAAATCATCACCCTATTCCTTGGAGATCCAGACAGCCCAGAATGGAACTAAGATTTTACCAGCCACTCCTTGCTCGTTTTAGCCAAAGTTGCCGCATCAAGGCTCTTTCGTGGTTAAGGGATTAAGGTCCACTTAGTTTAGTGTTTAGGACTTTATCCGTACCTGTATATGCACTTATATGTTATGAAAAATTATAGATATGACATATATACAGCACAAAATTATATATGTATGTATAACATGCATATAATTTTATTACCTCAGTAATTTACCATTACTAATACTTAAAAAACAAAAAAAGGTGGGGGCAAAGTCTGAAGATAAGCAAGCAATGTGTTAGACATATGTATATATATCAAATGATTATCAATTTTTACTGTGCATTCACGAACCAGTGAAATAGCACTTGTTTGGTTTATACTACAATCTAAAAAAGGCGTGAGTGGCCGAATAGCAGTGATGCCGTTCAGTCGCGGAAACGTCTATGTTCAACCGCGCATCGAGCTAACTAAGACCTTCAGACCTTCATGCCTTGGTGTTCAGAAAATTGATAGGAAAATTTCGCATCTAACGCATCTAATACAAGAACTTGGTGGGATACGTGATACCACAATACGTGATACCGGGTCAGAGAACACCTGTAAAGTTTGTCGTATTTCAGAAAGAAACCTGTAATTATGATCACGTTCTCTTCGGCTACCAGTCGCCGTTCTTCCTTTTTTGCTTTCATGAGCTCGTCTATCGTTGAAACTGCATTCTCGTTTACGATTAAAGCGATCCTGCAAAAAAGAAATGGTGCACAAATACCACTGAAACAAGAAAAGAATTTTGGTGAAATACCTTAAACCTGTCTCGACTGTTACCCCGCTGTGTGCCGTGATCGCGCCGACCATCACCACGATCACGTGAGCCTCTGCGAAATTTTAAACGAGGTCCTCCTTGGCCAGCTCGGAAACCACTTCGGAAACCACCACGACCTCTACGCATAGCACAACGATCAGATCCCTCGCTACTACCCTTAATTTTTCGTAATCATAAGATGTAACTTCGACACAAATAAAGTTTAAGCATTGCAGTAAAAGGACATGAATTTATATGAGTATCTATATTCATAACATATATCTATCCACTTTGTGTTTCTCTCATATATTTTTATTAATGACAAACATCTTCACTGCGAGACTAGTAAAAGTTCACATTCAGACATTGTTTAAATGCAGTGCTGAACGTGATTGCACGGCAATATGGTTAACATCACTGCAGAATCCAGGAAAATAAAACGAAAGAAATTACAAAAATACGTACCACTTCAGCCGCGCGATACATTGCACGGGATGCGCGCTGTTTTTCTCTTATTTCTTCAGCTTCTAGTTCCGAAATAAGCTGCAAAAAGAAAACAAACATGAGAATAAGAGCAACTGGACATAGAGAGTGATTCAAGGCATAACTAGGTATGAGGCACCCCACCTGATGCGATGATATGAACTCTGTATTCAAAGTGATAATAATCCTCGGATGATTGACAATAACTCTGTTCCGCATATTATGCAAAAAATCCTTCCCAAAATTAATCCCATAGTACCTATAAAGAACGAGATAACGGTCACTAAACAACAACACAATTTTCAACTACTTGACCACCTTTCCGACTCCATGTCTGGAACAAGCATAAATCCATTGACACTTTCTATTCCAGCTTCAATAAACGGTGCCATTTTTTCCATGTCTAGATCTGACTTCGATACAATGCAACCGTGCTGACGCGGTTTAAGAAACTGACGTAGGACCTAAATGTTTGGTGCAAATAGTGCAAAGAAGGAGAATAATAACAGCCGCTTAAATGAATAAAAAGTGCCATTTGCTGGAATTATAATTGGTGACGATAGGAAAAATTTGTGGGAAAACATTTCCATACGGACTAAATTCGGGTAAACAAAAATATCGGTTTTTGCCTTTCAATCCATTAAATATTAAGTAACCCCAAGGGACACCAATAAGGCCTTCACTTGTTCCCGTCGTGCGTCGTGGCTGATCCGTGAGACTCGACAGACAAAAGTAGGATAACACTCCAATAGGATGCCATATACTTTTACGGTTTTTACGAAGGTATTCGATATCACAAAAAGAATGCTACAATTAAAATGCTGAAATTTTAAGCTCAACTAACTGTTTCGACTCTTATCGTTTCGGGTATATTTTGGACACGGTAGGAGTATTGGGAGGCCGTTCCATCTTCTAGCTGCTTAGTGAAAATAAGATCAACACACCAGAAAATAGTATCTGAGAACTGCTCATGTCGCGAAGAATCTTCACCACCTAGGGAACTAATACTAATATTGAAATTCATAATGAAGGAATCATCATTTACAAAAAGGAAATGCACTGAAGACAACTTCTGGGCCAAAAACAACGAATTTGAAAAGTTAGAAACTTAACCTTTATCATTAGTAAAAGACAGCCATATTCTGCGACGCAAGGCACTTTGTACGAGGTATCGTTCCTGTGCCGAATTAGCCTTAATGAAATAATAACTGATCTTTATATGTAGATTTGGTGCACTCATACGTCCAATGAAACCAAATAAAAAAGCGAAAGAAAAAACGGTGATACAGACACTTGCGCTACCTTATATCTAAGCCCTTCAGTACATTCGTCCACGTTGTCGATTCCACTTGACGCAGAACAATTAGCATCCTTGGCGTTTTCTGTGTACGCTTTTGCCAGAAACTAAAAAGAGATATTAGGGCATGACATGATAATAATGCAACTAAACTTAAAAATGCACACCAATGGCTGAAGTGAACTTTGTTGGTCAGGAGACATAGAATTATTCACTTGAGTGGTACTTATGTTATTCTTAACAGAATAAAGGAACTGTTGGTCCTGGATAGATTTTGATGTGTCGAACTGCGAAAGTTTCAACACCGGTTGATACGGAGGACGTACACCGTCGCACTGAAATATAAAGAGGAAACTGAAAAATTCGTGTAAGTACAATCGAAGAATAGATAGAAATAAAAAATAAAATGAAATAAAGGATAAAGGATAAGTGCAAGGATAAGACACCATTAAGCATCGTTGGAGGTGGCTGAACTATCTGGCCTTTACAATGACTCGTGGTGGCCTACTGATGTATCGAGCCAGTGTTGATATTCACCCAGAGAAGTCTAGTACGAATCTGGTTACCCCGAAGGGATGAAAGGCTTGGCGGGCCCAAGGCGCGGGGATCAACCCCATGTGCATTGCAGGGTGTCTCCTACCACTGCGCTACACACCACAGAATATATAGAAAAGCAAATAGTATCACAACAGCAAAAAGTATAAATGCATACCTGTTTAACATCTTTGTGTTTCTTTGAACATGGCAAAGAACACGTCCTGATATCACACTTTGGGCACCTGAATTTGGAGCAAAAAAGGATATATTAATAACAGCATACAATGATTTTGAAAAAAACGTGCTTGAAAATGATTCAGTATACCAATATTTTTCAAATATCTCTTAAATCACAGCGAAATTTTGACTGAATTAAGGATCAATAAGATTTTACGATAACATAGAACCTTCCTTCCTCTGAATTAAGTAAAATTTTGACCTCCTGAAGGCTAAAACCTATATCTTTACGGTTCCTTTCTGTTGGGATTAGCATTTCGAACAACGAAGTACAAATACTCCGTTGATCTTGCTACTATCGCTATTGCTTCGAGCATTTCAAAACTTGAATCCAGCCGTCTTCAACATTTCGAAGCATTGAAAATTTGAGGCGAATTTGAATAAAATGTTTCAGAAAAATAATTTACATACTGGTAGGCCACATGTAGCGCAGTAGTCGGAGGCACTCTGCAATATACATGGGATCGATCTCCGCGCCCCAGACTCACCAAGACTTCCATCCCTCCGGGGTCGACAAATTAGTACCAGACTTGTCTAGGAGGATATCAGCACTGGTTCGATACATCGGTAAAGCATCACGAGTCATTGTAAAGGCCAGATATGCATCCAGTCACTTCCAAACGATGACTAATGAAGTCGAATGTATGGCGTATCGCTCAGGATTTGACTAACGCCGAGAGCTTTATCCTCTTATTTAATTTATATTGGTAGATCAAAAGCACAAACTCTCTGGAGGGAGGGATAGCTTAAAATGTAATTTCAGGACCACTTAACTTCATGACATTGAAATGAAGTACAGAGTACGGATTATCATAACTATTGTGGACAGTAGGCTCGAATCATCGCGGCTTTGTAGCAAGACGTGAACGCCAAAACTTTTATCTCAACAAATATTTACAACAACCATATTACAGGTTACTGAGAAAACAAGGCTATGATCAAAGTTAAATTTAAAGTCTTAACCGCGTAGACCATATTGTCCACTATGGGTGTACCAGTATGAAACATGGGAAAATAAAAAGAAATGAAGGAAATAAACAAACTGGCGATGGATGAAGATGGTAAAACAAGTAATCAAACCTGTACTTATACGGGGTTTTCTGGCACATTACGCAAAGCTTAGGATCAATATCTGACTGAAGTGGCATGTTCTCTTCTTTCTGAAAGCAAAGAATATGAAGTCAGAGATGATACTTGTCAAAAAAGTCATTAGAAGATTTTCTTAAAGTTCTCGGCAAGACAGAATACGAAGCTAATGTAAAACAAACGCGTAACTCCGTTCTCAGCGAAAAAGCAAATATGGAGTGAATTCTAACAGCGTGAGTTAAAAACGTAGCTTTTCGTAGAACAGTAGACACTGAGAAATGGCTTAAAACGTACTTTTTTAGCAACGCTATTCAAAATTTCCTCCGGAGGTCCGTCATCGGATGCGGACCCTGGGTCATCAAGGCCAATAGAACAGTCTGGAAACAAATAATAACATGAAGGTGACATAATTCTCAACAAACGTTAACATTTGAATACAGCACCCTTTGAGTGCGTCCTGGAATCACTGGATACACCTTCACTTTCCACAATTTCACCATCTTCGCCTTCCGAGGATTCTGAAAACAAATCTGTCAGTAAACGTTTAACACAGCATTGATGTAATTCTCGAGCAATAACGGCTAAAAAAGGATAAAGCTTCCCGCCTTGATCAATCCCTAAGGAATGCGCAATGCATTATACTCCATTCGTGGCATCATTAGAGGTATATGGATGCATATCTGGCCTTTAAGATCACTCGCGGCCGCCTACCGATGTATTGAACCAGTGCTGCTATCTTCCCAAATAAATCTGGTACCAACCTGCCGACCTCGGAGGGATCGAAGGCTTGGTGAGCCTGGGGTGTGTGATCGATCTCATACATATTGCATGGCGCCTCTAACCACTGCTCTATACGCACCTCTCCCGATCAACGCGAGAAAAAAACAAGAGAAATATGAAAATCTAGTACCGTTTTTTAGTTTACAGTCCTCATCTTTAGAAATAGACACGGGTGTCTCAGCAGTCATTCTTCTCAGCAAAACTGCAGAAAAAATGTGTCGCTTTACCCGATGCCGTCCAACTGAAAACACGTTCGTGAGACGGAAAGAAAACCCACAGAGAAAAACTCACACTGTTAAGCTCCGCTGAAGGAAGAATTTTGGACGTGGAACAAATTGTACTTCGTGAATTACGGAGCTCTCGTGCAACTATACGGTGTAGTTTCATTGACAACGGTTTGCCATGTCGACCATCCCTTCCCTAATTTTTCTTCTTTCTTTTCGGACTAGTTGCGTCTTATTTTCGTCTTTTAGTGCAAACCAAAGTAGTTTGTTGAAAATTTCGAGATTTCAAGCCTCAAAAGACTTTTTAAACGATGCTTACAATTAATTTGTACGAAGTTTTTTCGTTGCCTTCACAGTTCTATCGAGTACTTCGTAATATTATGAGGAGACGCGTGTAGCACAGTGGTTGGAGGCACTCTGTAATCCACATGGGACCGACCACGGCGCCCAATGCTCACCAGGGCCTTCATCTCTCGGGCGTCGTTAAGTTGGTACCAGACCTGTCTAGGACGATGGCAGCACTGGTTCAATGAATCAGTAGGCCATCGCGAGTCATTGTAAAGGCCAGATTTGCATTCAGTCACTTCTAACGATGCCATGAATGGAGTATAATGCATGGCGCATCCTTCATCACCGCCGAAAGCTTTATCCTTTATCCTCTATCCTTTATTTCGTAGTGTTGTCATAAATAATAAGTGTCAGTTATTTCATTTCGTGCCCTTCCATCTGTTTTACACCTTTGTCTTTTATTTCAAAGTATGATGCATGCGTTCTTACAGATAGCTGTTATTGGTTAGAGTTAGTTCAGTCGTCGTCCTTCAGCAAACATGGTTAGCGAGCCTTACTTTCTTGTTGGGTTCTTTGTTAGTGTTTTCGTTTTCTCAGGCAAGAAATGCGGAAAAAGCTATGACTGCTTTGGCACGTTGGCGACGTTTGAAGGAAGAAGAGGAGAAGGTAAGCAGTCATTTTAACAGCTTTTCTTCGTAGGTATTGGTAGTTTGTCGAAGATTACCTTACTCGTCATGTCCTTAGGGGCACGAAGGAAATCAATTTCCTTGTGTTCAAGAACCAAAACGTCCTTGGATTTTCTACTGTTGCAGAGGGGTGGATAGCACAATGATAGTAGTGTCGGTAATCACAAACATGGTGCTAGTTCGATCCCGTACCTGGCTAACCAAACTTCTCATCCCTCCAGGGTCGGGAAATTGGGAACGGACTTGTTCGGGGAAAATCGCTTTCCGCAATCCAGTTGGGTACGCTCCAGTCTGGCTATCTCAGGACTCCAGGGAGAACCGACTCGAATTCTGCGACAGTCAAGATGAAATGGAAATCCTCAAGCAGTAGCCGAAGCTGAACGTGAAAAGTTGGAAGACCATAATGAATAATGGATTCGAGGAAACGAATCGAGTGTGGGAATTACTGGGATCCGTACAGCAGACGTGAAGACGGGTCATATAAAGAAAAACAAAAAATGTTGT
The DNA here is from genome assembly GCA_900624975.1 of Angiostrongylus costaricensis. Lineage (NCBI taxonomy): Eukaryota > Metazoa > Nematoda > Chromadorea > Rhabditida > Metastrongylidae > Angiostrongylus > Angiostrongylus costaricensis. Next base: position 40,096 of record UYYA01004116.1, on the reverse strand, counting down.
GGGCGAAATCTATTTAATTATTGTTTTGTTCATTGTAGTTTTATTGTTCTATGTATCCGTTGCTGAGCTTTCACAGAGCCGTATATCTTGGTGTAAAACACATTCGTAAACTATCTTCTACAAGTTCAGGGACCAATCGCTAAGAGACCGCATGATACAAGCCTCTGTAACAATCTTACAGATGCTGAGAGGTTTCGCCGAGAGGTAACTGACACCTTTTCAGCCTTAACTTTAGATGGAATTCTCGTCTTTTGTTCTCGTTTGAGTATATGCTTAAATTACTCAGTCATTTTTTCTATTTCTGGTTGCGAAGGAGATTGCGAAGAAAATTGCACTTATTCAAAACCCCGGTCTAGGCGAGTTCAAAATTCGCGACTTGAATGACGAGATCAACAAAATGATAAGAATCAAATATGCTTGGGAAATGCGCATAAAGGATCTTGGAGGAATGGACTATAGGTATGTTTTTCTTCCCGTATATTCAGCGGGTTATTCATCCTTTTAGACATTTTGTTCCCAGCGAATTTTGTGGTTTTAAAGTGGCATTTGTGTATTAGTACTAAGGCCATTTAAGATAACTTAAGAGGACCTATTGATCTAACAAGTCAATGGTCCTATGCTCCTAGCCAAATTCAGTACCAATTTGCCTACCCAGAGAGATGATTTCATAATTATTCTGTGGCACTTTGATTCCGAGAGCAAGGATTTATAGATCTATTTCTCGTCAATGATCTAATTGCATTAAACTGTTACTAAATGAATAATTCAGTTTGAGCTCTATGAGAGGTTTTTTTTAGGAAAATGTCTGCTCGTGAACTTGACAAAGAAGGTCGGGAAGTGGCCTCTAACAAAGGATATAAATATTTCGGTGCGGCCAAGGACTTACCTGGTGTTCGAGAATTGTTCGAGGAGTCCAAAGAACTAGAGGTTCTCATAAACAGTTCTTTAGTTCTTCATGCATGCTTGAAGTTACTAATGTTATCACATTCGTTTCTAGCAAATGCGAAAAACACGAGCAGAGTTGATGAGGAATGTTGATGCAGATTATTATGGATATTTGGATGACGACGATGGATTGTTAATCCCTTTGGAGCAAGAGGAAGAAAAGAAAGCGATTGAACAAGCTAAAGAAGTATGATTCTGTAGTAGTTCTTGATTCGGTAGTCTTTTAACAGTTTTCTTAGTTATCTGTTATACTTACAATTTTCATCCTTTTATCGTCAATCTTTCAGTATTTTGCTAAGCATGGGGCGGAGCGGTATCAGAAGGAATTTGGAGACGATTTGGATGAAGATATTTACAAAATTCAAGATGTAGATGACTTCATTTCTATTTGTTTCAGTATCCGTTTTCTACATTTTAAAAACCGTTACTTTCATTTAAACAGGACCTCTTGACATTTGCTGAAGAAACCAAACACAGGTGATCTGTGTGTTGTACGATAGAAAGTGTTCTGAAAAGTAATACAAAAACTTTTATGCTTTTAAAAACCGACTTTCCTTTAACCTCGGTGTGGTCAATCAATATGTGATCGTTTTTTGATAAGCTTACATCAGATCGGTAAATGATTCTTGTTCGGCTAACGTTTCGACGTTTTCCTTTTCATAAGAGGCGATGATTCGAGTTGGTGTCCACATTCTTTCGTTCTCGCAATGTGGGGTGGAGATTTACTGTCGGATCATCGGCTCCTGATGAAAACGATAGCGTCGAGACGTTAGCCGAATAACAATCATCTATCTCGTGTAAGCTTATCAAAGAAAGATTACATTTTGCTGCTTTTCGCCAACCATTGTTTATCCGCTTTTGTTCTCATCGAGAGTTATGAACATCAGTATTTTCAGGATTCGGATGATGACGATATTGACACAAAAGAGTCCATCGTTGTAGGCGAGGATGGAAAACAAATGACAATAAAACACGTTCTGGTATGCCTCGCTTCCATCTTAAAACGTTTCCTTAAATACGACTGATTATGGTATATATTGCATTGTTTTTAAGGTACCAAGTCAAGCTGATATTGAAGAAATGATTATGGAAAGGAAGAAGCAAGAACTGATAGAGAAGTATCTCAGTTGATTTAATTACTGCATTACTTTCTAGTATTGTGTTGCTATGTTCGCAGAGCTGAGTCTCAAATCTCTGCGGCGATTCTCATTTTCTGACGTAATAAGGTGACGTCGCCAGAAGGATATAAGCCGCTCGTTGTTGTTATTTTGGGTATTATTTATTTCATAACCATCTCTTCTTGACGGCCGAGACCTACTTTGGAAGTGCTTTTTCTGAAACCTTTACGAACATGTTGCGTACTTTTGGAACCAGTGAACTATATTGTTCGATGAATCTCTGACTTTGTTGGGTTTCGAAACAACCGTACTCTTAAGACGTCGGCTTTTATTTTTGATAGTCGACAGAGAATGAATGTTTTGTTGTATTCGCAAACTTGTTCAGTATTCAACTCCATTGAGTTCTACTGAATGCTACTACTAAGATCCACATCGTATCGCAAGAGTGCTGCTGTGGGCACATGGATAGAATCATTGTGACTGTGAAGAAATCAAGGGCGTTGAAGCACTTACCACAAGTCTTTTATACGGACGTCGTATTAACTTAAGATGAAAGAAAGGTAGCGCTTTTGGTGTCGATCAATCCCTGTGAGTTGCGCCATGCATTCGACTTCGTTAAGTATCGTTAGAGATGGCTGAATTCATATCTGGCTTATACAATGACTTATGGTGGTCATATGATGGACGTATGAAGTCACTGCTGCTATCATGTCAGACAAGTACCATTGTGCTGACTCTCCAGATCAGTGGAGGGCTTGATGAATCCGGAGCGCGGGATCGAACCAGAGAGCACGTTTGTGTTGCAGGAACCTCTAACCACTGCGCTACATGCGCCTCTAAAGTTATGAATAGAGCTAGATCGCCATGGGGTTGCTAAGATATGAGCAGAATTTGGGACTTCAGTTGGAGAGCGAACTCACGATTATACATACCGGAGACTTACGTGCTATCCAGTGCACCACCGAGGCCATTGCTTTGCCTTCATCTCAACCATGTTTTTCCACTGCTGGCGTAATTAGGAATCATCCATTAACGAGAACGATCTGAGGACTGCAGATCGATATTGAACCCAATTAAGTTGCAGCTGTGGCGCCGGTTCGAAACCCGACTGACGTTCCTAGTTTTAATCACAATCTTAACCGTTTTATTTACTACCTACTCTTTTTAATGGAAGCGTATTTTGCGAAATATAACTTCAATGATGCTGAGATATTGGCAAAGCTCAGGACCGCAGGTGTCTGGGGTGAGGAATGAACGCGCTATTGTCCTTTCCGGGGAGTAACGCGTTCACCACCACACCATGCGGGTCCTTCGTTTCCTCTATCTCTCAGCTACTTCTATCGATCATTTGCCTTCAGCAATCAACCTTCAAGGGGAAGTTCTTATGAGGTTTTGAATTCCTAGTTTTGTCCAGCGTCTTTGTGGTTATAATTCACATCTTACCTTGCCATGAAAAAAGATAAGCAGTAAATAAAAGTTAGAATAGGACAATAAGTCCATGTCTAAGTGTAAGGCAATAATTTGTCTAGGGTGTAGCAACGGTGTAGAATGCGTTGGTATTTGTGGGTCAAAATGTCAACTTTGCTTCCTCGTACGTTCCACAGCTGGGGTCCCCATTTTCATGGGGACACTTTTCTGATACTCACGTGCCAACAGTTTAGAAGTGTTTAAGAAGTTTATTACTACTGGTGGAACGTAATCAGATGTCACCTCTGTAACAAGTGAAACTATTTTACATTTATATATGTGTGCCATAGATAGTTACTGAACGATGAGCACAAAAAAAAACATGACATTCATAAGAGTATTATGGTTAAGACGAAAACGAGCAATGAAAGATCAGTTTTTGCAGTATGGTTGCAGAAATCTCGTCCAGAGCAAAGGCAGAGTTTTTCGCCAGTGGAGAGCTCTGTTCGACAACCTTCCGGATGATAGGCGTGGATCAAGGAGTCGTGAGGTAGGCAGGTCATCGCTGTTGATACTCCACCCGCGGGGTGTTGTCTGGAAATGTGATGTATGACGTTCGTGTACCACTGAAGGAAACTAAACAGCATATGATAGTAAAATAGTAAATATGGGAAAATTTAGGTGATATATAGGTGCACAAAGGTTGTCAACACAGCTTGACGTAGATTAGTTTCAATCCACATATGGAGTAGTAGAAAAGGAGCGGGGGCAAAGTGGTTCGTTACGAATTGGCTTTCACTCATACGCGGCCTTTATTTTTTGCGGTTTGGAACACGAGACAAACATTCAGATTACAATGAGTCTCACTGATTATGATGCCAACTGCCAGGATCTACAGATCTCTAGCAAAAAACACAAGTTCTATTTTAGAACGGCGAAACTCCGACTTTCTGGATCAAACAGGGCTTTTTTCTTAGGGTAAAAAGGATAAAGCTTTCGGCGTTGATCAATCTCAGAGATGCGCCGTGCATTCGACTTCATTAAGCATCGTTTGGAGGTGACTGGATGCATATCTGGCCTTTACAATGACTCGCGGTGGCCTATCGATGTATCATGCCAGTGCTGCTATCCTCGCAGACAATGCTGGTAACAATTTGCCGACCCCCGAGGGATAGAATGCTTGGTGGGCCATGGGCGCAGGGACCGGTTCCACATGTGTGCCGCAGTGGCGCCTCCAACCATCAGAGTGGGAAAAACAAGTTACTATGACCGGATAATCACAGCTATCAAACAGCAGCATCCTGTATGAAAGAGCATCACCGAGTGAGTATGCCTCATTCGAGAGATGGTCCGCTGACGAAGACACAACTCGATACGAAGGCGAAGATGCCACAACGAGACGAAGAGGAACGGTGGACTATCGACTCTGATGAAGACAAAGACTTCGAAATGTTAGCCGAACAAATCTGTTTATCAACCTCGTGTAAGCTCATCAAAGAAAGAATAAATGTTGCTTAGTAATACCGAGGCTAAAAGGAAGTCGGTTTTGAAAAACTGGCATTTGTACTTTGTAGAAAAAAGATCCATCAAAGTCGTTCCAAACTAAACGTTCGAGCACCATATCTGTCGCTGCCATATTGCTGGCTCTTTTGGTGAAAGGGAGTTGCAGTCCTTTATTTTTACTGTTTTTTTTTTTCAGTAAACATGCAAAGGTGACTTGTGCGGCTTTCCAAAGATGGCGATCAACTTGATTTTTGGAGCCGACATCAAAAGTCAATCCAGAAGAAGAGACAGGAAATTCATCCCTTGAATCTTTTAGGTCACAGGGTAACTAAAAGGCGCTCTAGATCAGCGTTGTACAACCTATCATTTTTTAAAAATGACCCTTTTCGCACATCTATTGTGCGGATGCCAGTGCTTCCTGCATTCGATTCCTTCTCCTAGCATTCATCGTCCACAAAAGCGTTGGAAGATTTTGTGTGTTCTTTCGACTGCTGCTTGAGGATTTCGTCTTCTTTATGAATGTCTTACAATACTGGTCAAGTCGACCGTCGTTGCTTGCTATCTTGGAGATAGCAGGACTAGGGCGTTCCCCTTGGATCGGGAGAGAACGTTGAGGCGGAGGGGACGAACTGGCGCCTTTGCTTCTTGATCAACGTCAGCAGTAACCACTTCGCCCCAGCCTCACATCCTATCATCTATACTGCGGAATCAAATAGGAAATTATAGACTGTTTTAAACTAAGTTTAATGAGAGTGGGCTTTTAAGATTCACCTATACGTATAGATGGCCTGTCATTTTACTTTGTGACCAGTCTGAATATCTAAGAAAGACATTCTTAATTCCACTCACACTCATCGTTTCATTATATATGACATGCAAGTGGAAGCAAATAACTATGGCTTATCCGTAACGACCGTAAGTTTTCAGTATAAATACCACATCTGTGGTTGATACCTCTGAACGCGGAGGCATGCAGCACCCTCACAAAACGAACATGTCGAGTCACAATCGCTACCGTCGACGCACCATAACGAAAGACCTAAAGGGGTGAAAATCATCACAAGAAATTCTAGCCTATTTATCAGCGAGAAATTTTAAGTTTTGGATAAAACGAAACAGTTTAATGAGTTCTGGTACTCTTAATGCTAAATGAAGTTCTGAATACTATTACAAGTTCCATTTGTTCAGTTAGGTAGTACTTCGTTTTTATTTATTAGCTTAAATGAGGTTATTAGAGAGAACTCTTTATTGTGGCTGGCGTCTGGGCAGCTTCGTCTTCTTCTGAGCCGCAACAAAAATTCCGAATCAGAATTCGAATCTACGAACTACAAATTCGACTGGTGCTGCACTGGATTCGACTGGATGGAACTATAAAGACCCACATCGCAAGGAACAACTGCTGTGGATATTCGGTTCGAATTTGCGTGGCTTCGAAGGAGGAGAAGGTACCGAAGCATTGGCCGAATAGAGATTTGGTATTAACTTCATTTAAGTTAATGAATACAATGATTATTGGTGATTCATGCTAAGGCTAAATGGAAGTCGCTTTTTAAAATTATTTTTGCTCAATGGCCAGAAATTGTTTTAGATTTGTGAAAATTGTTGTAAGGATTTTGAAAGCTAACCGGCATGCTTCTTGCCTCTTTCATAAAAGCAAAGTCTTTAGAATCCCAGAGAAAAAAAGACGACAAGCAAGTCCAACAATTTGTGCCTTTTTGTGATAATTGTTTCTTATTGGATTCCTTTGCCATTATAAAGAGAGTACCCAGAAAAAACTCTTGGATGCGTAAACGACTTTGTAGGCAATCGTCCAAGAAATACTGAGAATCGATATAGATGGACCTCGATTTCTTCATTCCTGTTATGAATAGTGCATTATATGAATATAGTAGGAATTATATAACTGTTTAATCGGTGGCTTTTCGTTACCGACTAATAGTTACGAATCTGGACCATTAGATCTTTTCTAAAGTTATCTCAAAGACATAGGAGAACCATAGAGGAAAAAACAAAAGGTGAAAGTAACAGCACATTTTATCTATACTTACTTGTCGTGATCATGATGAGAAGAAGAACGACGACGAGTCTCATAGGAGCATTTCGGGCGGAAATTACCGATCCGGATGGCTAACGTCACCGGCAGCAAATTCACACCGGCACACACAGACGCACAAGTCGACGATGTAGAAGGTAAAGAAGACTTTTAGCTGAACAATGATCGCGATTCGAATCCTCTAATAATGGTGATATTATCGAAAAAAGCGTTTGCACAGGTTTCTATGAGAAGTCAGAACTTTTTAGAACATGAGGAAACGAAAAAATAAGGAGAAAAATGAGCTAAAAACATTCTATTTCACCCATAATTCACTACCGTAAAAGGATGAAGGATAAAGCGCCCGGTGTTGATGAAGCGATGAGGGATGCGCTGTACATTCAACATCACTAAGTTTTGTTAGATGTGATTGAATGCGTGTCTTGCCTGACTTGTGCTTCCTACCAGCGTATCAAATCAGGGTTGTATCTCCTCAGAGAAGCATGGTAGCAATTTCTCGAGGTCGTAGAGATGGAAGACTGTGAGTTAGGGGCGAGGGCCGAACTAAATTACAAGCTAGTATGAATTGCACGGCATCTTTAATCACTGTGCTACCGCTGCACTATAGTGGGGTGTACTACCTCAAAACAAAGCTGTATGGAAAGCCAAAACCGAAAACGCTCATTAGCAAAATAGTGTAAATGCTACGGCTATGTTATTGGATATATGAACAAGAAAGCAAAAAGCGAGCATTGTATGTCTTATAGGTAATTTATGAGGAGCTGGGAAAACTGCGTAGGGAAAAGTGTTCAAAGGCAGGTGAGAGATGATTTTCAAGAGAAAAAACTGTTGCTTAAGTCGATGTGTGTGGCTGTAAAATTACGACGAAATGTAGGAAACTAAACAAAGTGCTAGGCATTAGAGGCACTTGAAAATTTGATTACATCAATGGTTGCTCTTCAAGAAGAATCTTACGGTCGTCAACATTATTTCCACGTGAATGGTAATTCACAGGAAGGAAAAAGATTTCTCTTTCAATGAGCTTTTAGTCAAATGTTTCCTGAAGCTGTCGCCATGGAAAGCCACCGGCTATTGGGAATCAAACGAGCATTTCCCATCTTGAGATTAGGTTGCCAGCATACCAGCAATTATTATTGATACTGATTTACTCGTAGATGAGCTATCGCATAGAAATGTTGTGCTCCTTCTCGGCACTCGAGAAAGCAGCTTGTTTGGTGAGGAGCCTCACCATAGATGCAGTTTGGAACAAAGGAACAGCCCTTCGGCCCTCATAGCAACGATGAGACAGTAAGTCATTAGGGGAGGAAACAAAGTAACCAGAACATAAAACAACTTGGTCTGCATTGTTTAGATACGTCCGTACTTTTTTACGCTGATAATCACTTTTTATCAAGGGTAAAGAGTCGATCCCTCTTTAAAATCTTGCAATAACTGCATACAAATCTTCGATGGCGTTCATGATTAAGTTAATTCGGCTCATCTCAGTTAGTTACTGGAAAATCACTTTATTAATAAAAAAATAGATCCACGAGTGCAGTTGCTCACACCTCCAGCACACATTTGAACAAAAATTACCAAGCATTATTTATTGCCAGTCCTCACTCGTCTACTTATACTAGCCATCCAATCAAATCACATGACACTCATTTAACTTACCATTTCTCGCTGAGGTTAGAATGATAAAAGATAAAGTGCTCGGCGTTGATCCACTTATGAGGGATTCGACTGCATTCGACTTTATTAAGCATCGTTAGAGATGAGTGAATACATATCTGGCCTATACTCGGGGTGGCCTATCGATGTATCGAGTCAGTGCTGCTATCCTTTCAGACAGGTCTGGTACCAATTTTCCGAACCGTGAGAAATAGAAAGCATAGAGAGCTCAGAGAGCTGAATCGTAGCAGTAAGCAAGTGTGCATTTTAGAGTACCTCTAACCACCACGCTAGACGTGCCTTCCGTCACTGAGGTTAGTGACGAAACATAAAAAAAGAAGAAAAGGTTTAAATTCCTTATCGCTTGTTCTATTTATCTCCTCTATGACGTGAGCTTAGGTTAAGCAAGTTTGAAATTTATGATGATAGTGTTTTAAAGATTCAAAGTTACAACGAATCTAATCGATTGAAACCGCTAGTGACCGTTTATCACGTGTCTTATTCAAATATAAGGAACCGACGACTTTCACACGATTAGTAGCAGAAGCAGTAAAAGTTTGAAAATTATCCGAAGACTGTTACCGTTTATGAATCCCGCTGACGGGTGATTGCTGATGGCGCTGATCGATTGACCTAGCTGAGAGACAGTCGAAACGAAGGAAACGCATGGTATGGTGGCGAATCCGTTAGCACCCGGAAAGAGTAATAGCGCGTTCGTTCCCCACCGCAGACAGCTGCGGTCCGGAGTCTTGCTAATATCTCAGCACCACTGTGATTGTATTTCGCATAATACTCTACCATAAAAAATTGTAATAGGCAGCAAATAAAAAGTTAATATTATACGGAGAATTCTTGTATGACAACAATAAACAAATTAAAGGGAGGTTTTCTTAGTCTTTTTATTACGAATTCACACAGAGACAGAAAGATGCAACGAGTGGCAACACAGAAGGAGAAATTCCGTGCCGGAAATTGGCGCCGAAATGAATTCCATCACACATTCATCGCCATTTCTATGGTGGCCTTAGCACATGAATCGATGCAACGTAAGCATTTTAGTTGATGAAAGTCGAAACAACTCTGTTCATGTGTATAAGGACACATTAATTCTACTTTATGTGAGCAACATTGATGTTCGTCCAGCACCGGCCTTATTACGTGGCAGACAAATCGACTCTATTTGGGCTAAGCGGTAATTTAATGTTTTTCTTGTTTAAACATGTATTTAGGAAAATGCTTGTGAAGAGCAAAGTTTAAAAAGAAAAGGATGGAAGAAGCAATGTCCTCGTTACAACATTTGTTTTCCGACTCACGTGCGAAGATAACGAAGAGGTTGGTATTCCTTAAGATTACTCCAGATAACAATAAAAAAGAGCCACGAAAGGTTTTTCCCTATCAAAAAGGAATTTGCTTAAAACATCACCGCACATAAGGATTTTCTTTACAGGGAAGAAAGTAGTTAGGAAAATTCAACAATCTTATGTAAAAGGTTCACCTATTTGCACATAACCGTCTTACAAATGTCTAAATGGTATCGTTGTTCTTAATAATATTCCAGAAAGTCATATAGTAGCAAACTCTTGGCGAACGATGATATAACGGCATAGCACAGCAAAATAACTATCCACCAATGAGGTTAAATAATAGGATAAAGAATAAAGCTCTCGGCGTTGATCAATCCCTGAGGGATGCGCCATGTATTCGACTTCATTAAGCATCGCTTGGAAATGATTGAATATTTACAAATCTGGCCTTTACAATGGCTCGCAGTAGCCTACCAATGCATCGAGCCAGTGCTGTTATCTTCCCAGATAGGTCTGGTACTAATTTGCCGACCTCAGAGGGATGGAAGGTTTGGTGGCCCACGGGCGCGGGATCGATTCCACGTGTGCGTTGCAGGGTGCCACCGACCACTGCGCCACATGCGCCCTTGCTAAAGAAGTTAGATGCATGAATCTTTGAAATGCTCACTATTACATCTTGAATTCCAGCACTCGTCTACTAGGAGTAAGTCAAAAGCAATTTTATATGACATGCTCATCGATGTTTACTTTTTGAGAGGTTTTCTTCTCGGTCTCCAACATCAGATATTCTTCGAGGGACTAAATTATAGAAAACTCGCTTGGTTTTCATCATGTTGGTTCATCTTCAAAAGACATCGTTGAAGCTCTCCGTTTATTCTATCTGGCTTTCTTGATGTGGCCAGAATATCATCTAATCGTTTTGCTGCCTTGTATTAAAATCGCTACGTCAAATGAGCACAAAGTTTGAGATAAATAAGATGCAACTGTTTCTATGCTTTCTTCAAGAGCTGATTTTTTTCTACGATTCACGCCTTTCCTACCTTTTTCGTTGTTTAATTATTCATGGTTATTACTATCGTTAGATCTGCGCTATTGTTTGAAAAGATAACTTAGTGGAAGAAATGAGTGTTCAAATCGTGTTGCGTTACTCTTCTACTAGTTGTGCACGGTCGATGCAAAAGCCATATCGTAGCTGAACTGTGTGTGCTGCTCTGTGGAAGCTCATATGCTTGAGACATCTGAAAAGATTGGATGTTGTCCATACAAAAAATTCTTTGAGAAATCCGGTTTGCTCTTTACGTTGGGCTTCATCCAGCTTCTTCATTATTTGCGTGAAAATGAACTCCTTAAAAGATTATAGAGCACGCTTAATAAGTCTATAGGCGGGGGTGGATAAGTGGCAATTATGAAACTCATCTCTAATGCACTTGGGAAAGGATGGCGATCCTATAATTCTCCATTGGCTAGGTACCCGTTTCATTTGTACGTGTGACTTCATATGCGTATTGTAAGCGTGTCGTGTTGTTGATAGTCCTCACCACGTAGGAAGCCTAACTTCTGTTTTCTCTAGGAAGCTTGTAGCTGCAGTTTCGTTTATGTCGAAAAGATCGCTGATCGTATTTTTTAGGTGTGAGTGGTAGTGATTGGCACAAGTGTTACGAATTTGAAGATTCTGTATCGTCTGTAGCAGCAGAATATGGTCATAAGTGCTTTCTATCTCTCAGTAGTCTAGTAGTATAAGACAATCTGCATTATGAACGAAACTACCACGGTTTGTTTTTCGAGCAAGTGAGGCTTAAGCAGAACAAAATGGGAGGCATTTCAACGCCATCTCGTATTGTTCCTGAGAGTTAGTTATCGCTTTTCCGCCAGTCGCAATGAGACAGAACAACACTGATAATGGATTCCCTGCATATGTCTTGTTTGTGGCCCTTTCGCATGATGACTGGATTTCCTCTGCACCTCGGAAAAAGCGAATCATCATAATCAGCTAGTTAATGTTTTGCAAAAAGGTCGAAAGGCAGGGACGTCGTATTGACCAGGTCTCCTGTTGATAAGGATGAATTCGATGCACCCTAAGGCACCTAGAAGAAGATGAGCATCATGGCCTGATGAGATCAGCTAAACGTTGCACTACCAAAACTGGAAACAGTCTTTGTGACCTGCTATAATTGTATCGCTTCCTTTCAGATCATGTAATATTTTCTATTTGAAAATGGTAGTAGTAATTGCTTTTGCTTTTTCCTGAAATTCATGGACAGAGATCTCAGGGCAGTTCAAGGTCTTCACCATTAGCACATTCTAGTCCTTGTTGATAGTAGAGAAGTTATTATGTATACTTAAGATATAATTGTAAAAGTATCAGATAGGAACTATATAAAAGAGCTTCTGGTTAGTGAGAAAGCACCGAGACGTAATCCAACGAAGGAGCCTATTGAATGCTTAAAAAAAAACTCACAAAAGGTGTATTTCTCAGACACGTTTGTCAGACAATGCCTGTCAGTGTGTCTGACAGTGTCTGACAATGTCAGACAATTTATTCACATCACTAGAAATACATTCCATTTCAAGAAGCACAATCAAGGTTCGGAGAGGGTCTTACGAATTTATTACCATAATACAAGCATAGCGTTAGTACTAATTGAAGGTTAACATTTTGATTTCGACTACAGGCTCGCTTTAACTGAGTTCATTGCCGATTAGTGCTGCTCAGATCAATCCCATTGATGGGTGACTGCTGATGGCACTGATAGATAGAAAACCAACTTAGATACAGGCGAAATGAGGCACCCGCGTAGTGTGATGGTGAACGCGTAAGCCCCCGAAAGGGTAATAGCGTGTTCGATCCCCACCGCAGATACCTGCGGTCCGGAGTTTTACAAATATCACAGCATCATTATGTAAGTAGAATGAATCTAGTGAAAAAGGTGTCACCAAGACACCTGCAAAATCTTTATCTAGAGGAAGTCCATACGAATCATCTCCACCGCTGTAATCACATTGATCAGTTATTTATTCAAGCGGGCAGAGTAGTAAGCCCTCTTTTCGTTCTTAAGCTAAATATAAAGGTGTAATTCCCAGGATCGACTTTCTATTAACCTCGGCAGTGGAATATGAATGTGTCGTTTTCTTGTTCAGCAATCGCGAGGTTTTTAAACAGCATACATTTACTTCCATAGAAAAACGCAAAAGAACACAACAGTAGCTGCATTTCGGCAGTATCGCCTTCTTCAGGGCCTGGAAGGGTATACTGATATACAATCTCTACTCTAGGCCAAACGCTTCAATGACGCTTACAAAAAGACGAAAAACTCTTTGGTAATTACATGATCAACAGCTTCTCGAAAAAACCCACCGCTTTTTCATCACTTCCAATGAGGAAGTTTAGAACAGCTATTGTCGCATATTGTCGATGACTGCACCATCCCACATCAAAAATCGTTGCGAACATACGGGATCAGGTCGCGTATGACCTCCGGGCATTCATCCCTTCTATTCATTGTAGAGTTTTTGGCATTTATCCAAAAAGCCTCAAGGAGTTTTCGGGCTGGTGTTTTAGACTCCTGTGCAAGGATATTGACTTTTACTTCAAAATCGTCTCCGCTATGCTTTTGTATCCTATGCGTGCCTAGTGGGGTACTTTGCCTTAGTTTTCGTTTACCATCTAGGAGTTTTTTTATACGGATACACAAAGGTCTGCCCGTTTCGCCAATATATTCATCTCCGCGATTATTACAAGAGGTATATCGTACCTGAACTCATGCAATCACCGTCCCTGCCGTGAGGGCAAATTACGGGTTGCGGACTAATTGGCGACGTAGAGTAGCCGGTGGTATTTCAACTATCGCTACCGATTCCTCTAGACCTGCCCTTCTTAAGCATCGTTTTATAGCTACGATTACTTCATCGCTTATAAAAGGCAACATAAACGGGACTTCCTTTAGGCCAAGTGTTTCGCGTAGGCGCGTCGCTCTCCTTCTAAACTTATCTCGTGGGTTTACTATTTCGTAGCCACTGGAGATGGCTACTTGCCGAGCCAAGTAGCGCGATTCTTCCTTTAGTTCCCTGATAGTGCACACGGTGGTGGCAGTGTACCCTTCCAGGCTCTGAAGAAGCCGATACTGCCAAAACGTCAGCTAGCGTTGTATTGTATTGTGTTTTTCTACGGAAGTGAATGTATGCTGTTTAAAAACCTCGCGATTGCTGAACAAGAAAACGACACATTCATAAAGGTGTAGGATAGTGGAATACGTGAAGACGGACGGATACATGTATGAGAGGCAAAAGTGCGAGATATTTCTTGAGGGCAAATAAGTGAATCGAAAAATGTAGAAGACATCATAAAGAGCTTGGTTAAAAGTAGTCATCATGTTAATCATACGTATTTCATCTATAAGGAGACCAATGCAATCGTCCTTACCATTGTAATCAGATTTGTCAACAAATGATTCCAACGAGCAGCAGGTAAATTCTGCACTCGTTCCTGCTGCTTAACGTAAAGTTATAGCGTAGCGCGACAGGGGATTGAAAGACAGAAGTGCTAGTATTTTTGCAACATACGGAACCGAATCAAGAAAAAAACTTCACAGTAATAGATCATAGGGAGACTACCAATAAATGAAAGCTGTTCACCTACAATAAAACGTCATCTTCAAGGCGTTTCACATCTCGTTTAGGTTTTAATCGAAACGCAAGCAATTATTCATGCTGGTAAGCCGACGATAATTGCCATGTGTACTATGGAAACAATGCAGAACGTTCGAAGGTCAGCCTATCATCGTCCGACCATAAACAGAAACGAAATGAAATTCTTGACGATTTCGAAATACCTGAGACCCAATGCTAGCATATTTTCAAAGGAAAAGAAAAAGCAACTAGTAAGAGGAAATCCTGTTAAGAGTAAAATGCCAAAACAGATGCACCATGATAAAAAATAGTTCTCGAATACTAGAACTTACAATCTGTAATAAGTAGGACGGATAATATTTGAATAGACCTCTGAAAACCGACTTTTACTTGATATGGTCACAAATAATCAACACTTTCCTGGAAAGCATTTTTGGAAATCACCCGTGGATCACCGACTCCGGCCAATCCAGCTATGAACAAGACGAAAACTTGGACACATTAGCCAAATAAATATGTTCTACACCAACCTCGTGTCAGCACAACAATCAAACAGGGTGTTAACTTTTGAATAGTTTTTACAAGGAGCTCGTGTAAGCTGAATAAGTTAAAAAAATTGTGATGAATAGTGTTTGCTTCTAGACATAATTATAAACACCTAACAGTATTAGTAGTATGGAGCGAGGAATTGCGAAGAGAAACCGATAAATACTTATATTTTCCCATAAGGTTATCACAGTTAAAAAATGCAGCACAAAAGAATGGTGGAAGTTTTTTAATTTCTATTGAATAATATCTGCCTAACTAATAGGGAGCGGATAGCATGGTGCTAGTGATGTCCGTCATCTCGAGCACGGTGCTGGCTCCCATCCCACGAGGTTCGGGAAATTGGTACCAGACTTGTCTGGGAAAAATCACTCTCTGCAATCCAATTGAGAACGCTCCAGCCCGGCTATCTCAGGACTCCAGAGAGAATCGACTCGACCATTATTCTATGACGTTCAAGATGAAATAAAAATCCTCAAACAGCAACCGAAGCCACACGTAAAAGTCGGAAGATCTTCGTGGACAATTGATTCGAGGAAACGAATTGGATATAAGAAGTGATGGGATCCGCACAGTATACGTGAAAACGGGTCATGTAAAAAAAAATAGACAAAAAATAAGTAGGACAATAATCTAAGTATCTAGTAATTACTGAGTGCTACTATGGTCCACTATGGATGTGCATTTATGTCAGTACTTGTACTTCCACCACATTTTGAGTTTCTTTCGGTTTTTTTATATCCACACATCCCTTGCATAGGCGGTAGTGATTAAAATTAAATAACAGCCAACTCTTAGTCAAATGATCGGTCAATGAACTTTTTCGACAAAGGCGGTTTTTTTATACCACTAAGTGTAAAGAATGGTTTTTCTGGTTTTACTGCTACTATCTTGGACCGCTTTCGATTAGCTCACGAATTAGCTCACTGTGCAGTGAAAAAAGTTCTGGAAGCCGCTGAACTGAAAATGGACACCATACTGTCCACACCGTCCGTCCATCCAAACGCGTATAGGCACAATAGTATCCTTATGGGCTAATGGAAACCTTAGAGTAATTGGGCGTGATGGCTTAATCAGTAACATCGAGAACTGCTTCGCAGCATTCCAATCTTAAATATTTCTACACATCAAATCTCTACTTCATCGGAAATAAAAGCCTAATTCGGCAAAATTACCAATATTCCGCAGGGAATGACTTTCCCGATGAGGGTGGGAGGGAATGGAAGAAGGCATCGATATTATCTTGCATTTTAACAGCTGCTAAACCACTTCGTATTCAGAAAGTAACCCCATAATACTGTTTGATTCTGCCATCTGTTCAATTCCTGTGGTGCACCACTACTGGCAGCAGTTTGGAAAATATCTCTCATTAGTTTCTTTTGTGTAAGTGGTGGGTGAAAGGTAATGGAAATGCAAATCTCATTACTCGGCGTCTGGTATCAAGATGTAATATTGACGTTTTTAGCATCGGATGTACTTGAATCGTCCGGAAATTAAAGCATGTTTCATAAGATTGCTCTGAAGAGCACAGTCCAAAGGATTTGCTCATCGACTTTTGCATAGGGCGGATGATGGAACAGTGATGGATGAATCTGAAGTAGAATAGTGTCCGAAACAACACTGAAGCTGCTATATTTGATAAAGAGGCCATTTAACAGTTAGCAATTGCTACTCTTTCCTAGACATCAGCTTGACCTGCGAAAAATATTTCATAGGTCATCTAAAAATTGGATTTCCTATGTATCTTTAAGAGAATAAAGAGAAGCTGGATTAGCAAACTCATGGATCTGGAACATGAGACGTTCATCTTTGTAGGTTATCTTTACTTATAAGGTTTATTTTGGAAAAAATGTCTTAGTTCAGAGATTATGTTTAACTACGAAAATTTAAGGAACGATCGCCAATTTTCAGAATAATAGGATGCCAGGAAGAATCGACTCGACCAGCACTAAGCTACATTCATAATGAAGACCAAAAGTACTCAAGCACAGACCGAATAGGCAGACAGAAAATTGGAAAGAGTTTCATGGAATGTGAACATGCGGAAGCCAATCGAATGCAAGAAGTGCTGGGATTTGAACAATATATGGAATATCGGATCTCGTGTTAAAAAATCTATTCGTTATTGGAAAATAAAAATCACTTGATATAGCTCCATCTATAGACTCGAAATTTAGTGTACGACAAGTACATCAACTAGACACGAAGAAGAAAAAACCACGTCTCATGAATGAATGAAGCAATTCAGCAGCCACAGATCTTCTATGACTGGCTTCTCGGTGATGTTTTCACTAATTGTCTGATTGCCTGCAGGATTTCCCAACCTAACCTTTCAGCTTCTACGAAGAAATTAGTAAAACATTACAAAGCAGTGGAAGTCAACCTTCAATATCCACCTGTGCTACCTACTGCCATAATTAGGCATCTACTGACTGGAGCTAGAATCGAGAAAGCATATATTCGCTTGAGCATCCCGAAGCATTCCATTCCATCGACATAAGTGAAAACGGCACTATACCTTCGTGAGAGAATCCTTATCTAAATTTTCCTTTTTTGTTTTATTTTCGAAAGAGGATAAGCATAAGTGATTCTGCAAGATTTACCGATGGATAGGTGAAGTTCATTTGTTTCAATAGACCTCTCACGGCCTCCATTATGTTCCAGCTGTACTTACATGTTTACAATCTTCAATGCTTACAATCCAAGCCAGAACTGTTTTGGATCCCTATAAATATCACATTTAAGAATTGAACTCGCTTGCAATAAATCTTTCACCCATTTGAAAGGCTTCTTCTACAACAGAAATTTTCGCCATTGAACATTTAATGTAGTCCACTGATAGACAGAAAATGTTCATGTGCTCAGAATTCGCCAACGAAATGTCCCTGCATTGAAACGAAACAACTGAGAAACTGTTGAAGTACAATTTATCTACGAACGGATAGACTTTGAAGAAAGGTATAGGAAAACAGAAAATGAGCGTAAAGAAGAAAGTGCAGCAGAAAAAACTAGAATGGAAGGGAAACACTACAGAGTAGAAATTCGTGCTCGATCTGCTTTATTTTGACTGCCGTTAGGACTTTCACTGAGTAGTGAAGGATGAGGACAAATCACCATTGTTGGAAACTCGTTTGTGGAACTAACAAACAGGATCGTTTGATGGAAGCACTAATAGCGAGATTCTCTGGTGAAAATAGCTTCAGGGTGAGTGTTTTGTGTTTTCAACAGTGTCTCAGGCACCTAGCTCTATCTAAACATGAATTATCAACGTAAGTCATCTCGAGTTAGAAAGAAGTGAATTCGTTATTGATAACATTAGTATAATTACAACTAGCTGAGTACTAGGAGCGCAGAAAGCGTTGTGGTCAGAACACCATTCAGGTAGTAGGCATAAGGTTTTTGGTTCGGCCCTGTACCAGGTCAACCAAACCTCACGTCCCTCTGCGTTGGACAAACTGCTAGCAGACTTTTCTAGGAGCGGTTCCCTCCAATTCATAAAGACCAGCGACTCGGTGTGGTAAAGACCTAGGAACGCCCAACAACAGCTGTACCAGAATTCCAGAGAGTATCGACTCAATCAGCATCCAAGCCATAAGGAATACACAAAACGTCAGCTAACAACCAAAGCCACACGTAAACTCAAAGAGTTTTTGTGGATGATAGATGGGAGAAGACGAATCAGTTGAACATGTGCTTTAAACCGGAATAATATGTGATGTCGACAGATGGAAAAACAGTAAAATACGTTAACCTTTTTATTTACTACCTATTCTCTTCAACGGCAGGGTATGTTGCGAAATATAATTACTATAATGCTGAGATATTTGTAAAACTCCGAACCGCAGGTACCTGCGGTGGTGAACGAAAGTGTTGTTACCCTTTCTGAGAGTTAACGCGTTTACCATCACACCATTTGGGTAAATAGAGTTAGCTGAGAGACAGGCAAAACGAAGGATTCGCATGGCGTGGTGGTGAACGCGTTACTCCACTGAAAGGTCAGTAGCGCGATCGTTCGCCACCATAGACACCTGCGGTCCGGAGTTTTGCAAATATCTCAGCATTATAGTAAAATATGTCTTAAAAGAATTGAAAGGAACGCCAAATATTGATAATTAGCAGCTTGCCGATAGTATTATACACCCCAGTAATGGAAATGCTTTCTATTTATGAGAAGATGTAGAAGTAGGATCTCTATGAAAATCTAATAGGAAACAGCAGTTGTTGTCCACAGTTAAAGTTTGAAGATAAAACACATGAAAAAAAGCCGGAACTTCCTTAATGAAAAAATATCCATTGAATGAATGAGACATTAACGTGCTTGTGTGTCTGGTCAGGACAGCCGTAATGTGGTCGGCTTTGGTGTTGAAATTACGATTTCACCAAAAAGTGCAGCCTCCTGATTGCCACTAAAGCGCTCACAATCCATCACGCAAGATTTTTGATGAGACGATGATAAACAAAGTTGTATATGATAGATTTAAGGACGACTAGAAAACAACATACTAACACAGCATCCTTTTTAACGAGTACTAAACTCATAGTGACTGAAAAAACTGATGCGAAGTTCGTTTAAATAGTAGTGGTAGTAGAAGTCGTTGCTGTCGTTGATGTTGTTATTGTTGTTGTTGTTGCCGTTGTTATCGTTGTTGTTGCTGCTGCTGCTGTTGTTCCTTTCATTATTTGATGGCTTTCGTTTCGACGATTTCAGGCCTGAACGTATTTCATGTAACAATAGTCTCGTAATTCGCTGAAGAACATATGGTATCCGAGAGTTGCTCCAGTGAGGAAGATCCGACTCGATCACCTGTATCACTTGTAGTCCTGTTGATCATCGAGTGATTCAAGCGAGCGCCAGCAATCTTCCATTTTTCCTTGTCGCGTGCAAGAGTAGCCCAGTGGGTTCTGCTCGCTGTAGGGACTCGTCGACCATCATATCTTTTTCCTAGGCTTTTCGTGAACAACTCTGACCATCAGGTCGGTGGTCATCTTGCAGTGCCTTTGATATCCCGAGCAACCCAATTACTAACGGCTCTTGTCCATCGGGTGTCATTCGCACGCACTACGTGTCTGGCTCACCTTATCTTCGATTGTTTGGCGTACAGAACCTCACCTTTAATTTTTGATCGTTGGCGAAGGCCTGAGCTTCGGATCCAATCCCTCACTTGTGTGAAACAGGATAGGATACTCCTAGCATCGTCCTTTCGACTGAGCGTTCGATAACGCTGAGTGACCGACCTCCCATTCTGCTTACGCAGCGGCCAGGTTTCTGACGCATACGTTAGGGCAGGAAGTACCGTTGAGTCGAAAAGGTGGGCACGGAGTCTGGTGTTCTTTGGCCTCTTCACTACATCCTCGATACTCTTAAGAGATCCCTAAGTTGCTCGTTTCCTTCTGCTCAACACTGGAGCGAGGTCGTTCATCACATTGATTTCCCGAACCAGATAGATATAACTGGAGCATTCGGAGACAATCGTTCCGCTAAACGTGAATGAGGCATGCGAAACCAATCTGTTCTTCACGAACGTCGTTTTTGCTAGATTTAGTCGAAGACCAATCTTTCCATAGGGTTTATCATAGTCGGCAAGCATACATTCCTCTTGGCTAATGTTTGGTGTTATAAGGACGATGTCATCAGCAAAGCTAAATGGTGTAACTGCCGGCTATCGATTTTCACTCCCATAATATCTCATTCCAATGTTCGCATGACGTTCTAGAGGGTGGCGGAAAATAATTTTAGCGAGATGGTATCGCCTTGCCTAACTCCTCTTTTGACGTCAATGTTAATATCGTTGTAGAATGGTGATACCTTGGTGGTGAAATTTTTGTACAGCTCACGAAGAATCCTTACGTACTGAGTAGAGACTCCTTGACTATCAAGGGCTTCCACGACTGCTTCTATCTCAACTGAACTAAAGGCCTTCTCTAAATCGATGAGAGTGAGACAGAGCGGTCTTTTGTACTCTCGCAATACTTCAATGAGCCTTGTTAACGTGTGGGTGTAGTCCATCGTACTAAATCCTTTTCGAAACCCTGCTTGCTCACATGGCTGTCCTTCGTCTAGTGTCCTGTCTATCCTGTTTAGGATGACTCGAATGAAGAGTTTGTAGACGACAGACAGTAAACAGATTGGGCGATATTTGCCGATATCGTGTAGGTCGCCCTTCTTGAACAACAACACGGTCTTGCTGGTCTTCCACTGAGTAGAAACCTTGCATTCAGACAAGCAACGTGTATAGAGCCGAGCTAGTGTGTTTACGAAGACTGACGAAAGGTTCCTCAGGTGTTCTGGTCTTATCCTGTGCAGATCTGGTGCTGTTCGATTTTTCACCGACGAAGTGGCATGTCGGATTTCGGAAGGGAGAACCGGCGGTACAACATATCCAACCTCCTTTATTTCATATAACGGAAGGTGGGCGTGGCTATCGAAGAGATCCGAGCAGTATTCGTGAATGATTTCCTACATTGCCTTTCTGGACTCTGTTACTGTTCCGTCTGCGCGTCGGAGTGCAATCATCTTAGGCTTGTAACTGGCGAAGCTTCGGTGACCTTTGCGAATGCTTTTCCCAGCCTCTGCAGCTTCGACCATTACAGCTGCTCTTCTCTTTTTAAGATCTTCTTTTATCGCTTGTCTGCATTGTTTTGTAAATTCGGACGCTAGTTTGCCGTTGCCTGCAGCTCGTGCGATTCCACGCTGGCATATCAGCTCAAGTGTTTCTGGGGAAAAGCGTCTCTTAGTGTCTTTCGAACTCTCAGGTTTCATAGCGCTAACGTGAAAATGTTGAATGAACCGATCGTATTCCTGGTCGATGTTATCGACAACGACATCTTCCCAACAACCGACTAATGAATTGAATAAGTCCCAGTTTGCGGTGGTTCTGGGACTTTGATTTTGCAATTTAGCGGCCTTCTGTACTTTCTGCGAGCAATGGAATCTTGCACGAAGGAGACGGTGGTCTAATCCCGTGTAGAATTTTGGGACAACAGCTATATTAGTTAGGCAAAACCTTCTATTTACTATGATGTGGTTTATTTCGTAATGGTACTCTCCATTGGGAGACTCCCACGTCCAGTACTGAGTGTGGGGCTTCTGGAATTACGAGTTATCATGGTTTGCCTTGGTCACCATGATAAACTCAGACAGCCGCTCACCCTGTTCGTTCCATTCTAATCCGTGAGTCCCAATGTGACGTTCTTCAGAGGTTCTTCTTGGTCCAATCTTGGCGTTTAAATCTTCAATGATGACGTTGATAGGAGAATGTATGGTCTTCTCTGTAAAACTTCTCCAAGTCCACATGAAGCGCTTCGACTTCTTCTTCGTCATAGTTTGCTGTCGGCGCGTAAACGACGAAGATTGTCAAAGCCGGAATTGATCCACGTCTTCTTAATCGTAAAGCTCCGACTCGGGTTGTAAGTTGTTCGAATGAATCGATGTTCATGGACAAACTCGTGTTGACGAGAACGTCGACGCCGCCGATTCGTCTACTGTCGCATGTTCCGAGGAACAGTTCTTCTCCGGTGTCATAAACGGCGTTGAAAGGGTGGCGTCTTCTCGCCTCGGCCAGGCCGATGACGTAGTTTATCCTTCTTGCTTGCATGAGCAAATCTTCTATCGAGGACTCGGATGTAAGTGTACGCGCATTGTAGGTACAGATCGTCACCATAGTTCTTTGAAATCCAAGCAGCTTCCATTGGCCCTGAGATCTTAGCAGCCTCTCCGTACTCGTCCTACCTACCCAACGCTGCGAAATTGGGAGCACTTTCGGGGTCAGGGAATGAGGCCCGTTTTTTCTTTTACTGTGTTTAGCATTTTTGATAGCCAAGCATGGCTTGCCGGGCTCTGAACGTGGAGGCTGGGTATAGTCACGGGTAGCTTGTCAGGCCCTCCCAGAGTGGACATGAAGCTTATTTGTTGGAGGCGGCTCCTAACCGCCTCCAATATATTTCCCCGTCACTTGATTGCAGGCTTTTGGCCGAATTGACTCGTGGAATACAAGCCGCATAAGCAAGGACGAACCCACACATTCATGCATGAATACACCTCTTAAATACAGAAAGTATGTGCCAAATCGGCGCAACAAAAGCAGAGAGTCGATCCGTTAGGTCCACCTGCGTCTCAGGGAAGCAAAGGTCGCTTTTAGTCCTCGATTAACCCGCTATTCGCCACCTGGCGACGCGCCACATAGCCTCGCGACTAACCGGCTCGAGATCCCTCATATGAGGGAGATCCGACTTGATACGACGACGACGAAAACGCTACATAGAGAAGACGAACAACTGCTGATCATCGACTCGAATCATCGGCCCTGATGAAGCCGAAGACTTCGAAACATCAACCATCAAACAGGAACAACAACAACAACAACAACAACAACAACAAGAACGAGAACTAACAGCAACCTCGCATCAGCTCAACAAGATCACTTCGTAAGAACATGTGTAGATATATCGAAATCATTTCATCGATTTTCTTATTGCCAGTCACTTATGTAACATTCTTTTATTGCCATTGAAAAAGTGAAATTGTTGAATAGGGACAGTTAGAACACTGGTCGTTATGCCGTTCATCATGGGAGCAATCCTGGTTCAATCCCTCCCCACTTCACCAAGTCTCTTCGGAGGTCAGGGAAGTCATATCAAACTGTCCGGGAGTTCATTCACTACAATTTAAGAAGGAATGCTCCAGCTCGACTATCGCAGGACTTCAGGAAAAATCGACTCAACCTGTATCCAATGGCGTTCACAAGGAAAGTGACAGTACTCAAGCAGCAGGAAAACCTATACACGAAAAGTTGCAAGACGTTCGGCGATATTAGAGGCGAGAAAACGAATCGAATGCAAGAAGTGGTGGGATTTCTAATGTAACTTTGTAGACGGGTCGTCTGAAAAAGGAAATTAAAATTCTTGAGTGCTTGAGTAAGGAAAAAGAAGGAGAAGCTTTTACGAATAAAGATGGTAATTTTGCACTAACTTATTGACAAATGCTGAGATGCTCTAGTATTCAACAATAGGAACTAATAGCAACCTCGCATCAGATCTACAAGATTAAATCCTGATAAAAGGTAGCGGAAGAACACACTTATCACAGAAGTGAGCAGCAAAAGTAGCATGAACATTGAAACTGAAAAGGTCAGAACTTTGCGCTAATGTTAATACTATTTTGCTATCTTCTGTTATTATTATTATTATTATTATTATTATTATTATTATTATTGTCAACTACTATTAATATTGATGGGTCAAATAGTTGTTATTTTAGAAGAGAATGAAATCAGTGAAAGTGCTTAGTGGTTCCAAAGCTGGGTACGAGTATTGACCAAGCTATTCATATTGTTTTAAATATATTAAATCTATCGATTTTTATTCACTGACGTGAACTGCTTTCACACATTTGCAGATCTCAGCACTCTATTCGTCTTGCTGGTCCCGTCGGTGGTTCAAGCCCAGACCAATGGTCTTTTGGGAGCAATTTCGAGTGCAGTTCTAACTACTTCGCCAATCGCTAAGTGTACCAACCACTATGACTCTAGAGTTTTCTTTTATTAGGGCATTATATTGATTGATATGTTGTAATTAAAGAGATTTCTCATCAGAATAGCACGCAAATCGTTCCATATTGGAGACTAGCAAGCGGAGCGTGGTGAGTGGAAACGTAGTAGTTGGGAACGGTGGTGGTGAATGTGATAGTGTTGACGTAACTCATATGTCGGAAAGATTTGCCTTTGCTACATTTATAACTCATTCATGCATATATCGGCAGAAACAAGAATTCGCACGGATCGTTTTCGAATCTTCACGCATACTCGATAAGTTAAACTCACTCTGAGTCAGAACGAAATCGCGTGTCGGCATCAGTCGGTGCATAGGCGATCGCATGATGCACACCATTACCACCATCAGCGCAACTAGTATAGATATTCTATATTTAATCACCAGGAAGATAGCGATGGAAATAATTTGAGAGAGAGGAACAGATATAAAGATGGCGTTATAGACAGGGATATGGGGGAGAGAAAGAGTGAAAGAATGTGGTGGAGACACTAACAAGGATCGAGAGAGAGGCGAAGAAAGTTGGTTAAAAAAGGAGATATGATGATGGGGACTTTGACAGAATGAGGAAGAGAAAACAAAACAAATGGAAATAGAGGCATAGTGAGTAGGATGAAAGAGAAAAGAGTAATGGTAGGGTGAAGAAAAACAGAAACTATTACAAGTTCTAAAACAATTTTTACGAACGGTAAGATAATGAAGTGAAAAGTGCACGAAGACTAACTACTTTCGAAAAGAATACTTGAAAATTTCACGCCGTTAAGAAAAGCAGAACTCCGACTGATCACTGATGAAATCAATCGTAGACTGCAATTCTGCCAAGAATAATGAAGGTTGAAAGAAAATGTTGATAAAATGGAGCCGGCGACGGAATAAACAAAAGGCATTGAACATCATTCTATAGGTTCTACGTTTATTAGGTTTCTGAGTTGCCTCACTGGATCTGAAATCTGTTCGGCTTAGGTTTTGACTACTCGGGAGCGAGAATTGGTTGGTACTTTTTCATGCAATGAGACTTTATAGCATATTTTCAAATATCGCAGTGCGTGTAGAGCAGTGGTTAAAAGTAACCTACAATACACACGTGTTCTTAGGTTAGACCCATCGTCCTAGGCTCACTAGGTTCAACTTTCGTCGTAGAAAACGATTTGTTACTAGAGTTGTTTGGGAGAATACCAGCACTAACTTGGTGCGTTGATAAGCAACAGCAAGTCAGCGCGTGGACCACATATGTATTCAATCAGCTCTGACGATGCTTTATGAAGTCGAATGCATGACTGATGCCTCAGAGGACGATCAACATTGAAAGCTTTATCTCTTTTACTTGTCGTTTATTCATATATTAGAACCAGGTAAAGCAGTGGTAGCAATGCTGATCATCACGAGTGCGGTGCTAGTTCGAATCTGCTCGGGACTTTTCAAGCCCCTTATACTTCCGGAGTTTGGAAGTTGGTACTAGACTTTTCTTGGAGAACGTTCACTCCTTGAAACCCATGTAGGAACGCTCTTATCCGAATATCTCAGTCGACTGGACCAACATTCAAAGAAGATTCATTCTAAGAAAGAAGGGGACAAACCTCAAGCGACAGTCGAACAAAGACGCAAATAATATTTGGAAACCGACTTTCTCTAAACCTCGGTGTGACTAATCAATATGTACTCTTTCTTGATAAGCTTGCACGAGGTTGATAAATATATTTATTTTCGGCTAACGTTTCGACGTCTTCGTCTTCCTCAGAGCCGGTGATCTGAGTCGATGGTCCATGCTTATTATTCGTCTCGACGTGGTAGCTTCGCCTTCCTTTCGAGTCAGGTCTTCCTCAGTGAGCCATCTTCTCGAATGAGGGGGGCATCCTCACTCAGTGATGCCCTTTTATACAAGATGCTGATGGTGGATATATAATGATAATGTCCGGTGGAAACAACTTGCGTTTCTTCCGGACACCATACACCGAGGTTTAGAGAAAGTCGGTTTCCAAATATTATTACTACGCTTTGTGCTAGCTGATAAAAACACCGACTTCTGCACGATCTGCGCAATGATGTATGCCCGGAAGAAACACAAGTTGTTACCACCGGACATTATCATTATATATCCACCATCAGCATCGTGTATAAAAGGGCATCATTGAGTGAGGATGCCTCATTCGAGAAGATGGCTCACTGAGGAAGACCTGACTCGACACGAAGGCGAAGCTGCAACGTCGAGACGAACAGCAATCATGAACCATCGACTCGGATCATCGACTCTGAGGAAGACGAAGACGTCGAAACGTTAGCCGAAAATAAATATATTTATCAACCTCGTGCAAGCTTATCAAGAAAGAATACATATTGATTAGTCACACCGAGGTTTAGGCAAGGTCGGTTTCGAAATACAACGGAGAAGATTTTGAGGTAGGAGTCACTATCCTTACGCAGGAATCGAAAACATCAGCGCGTAAAACTCTTGAAGCGTTTTGGATCAATGCCAAAAATTCAAAAGTGAACCGCAAGGAGGAGTGTCTTGTCATCACGCGTGACCTGGCGCCATACCTCAGGCTGATCCAAGGACCTGACATGGACACAGTTATCGACCATGTATTACTCTGTGCGGCGGCTATCCACCAACTAACTTAAATACTTACAACAAATAAACGGTAGGTGTTTGAATGAAGCTGTTTCTTATGCGAATGCAAATCGATTTGTCAAGTTTTATCTGCTAGGGTTATGAAAGTGTTTNCTCTGAGGAAGACGAAGACGTCGAAACGTTAGCCGAAAATAAATATATTTATCAACCTCGTGCAAGCTTATCAAGAAAGAATACATATTGATTAGTCACACCGAGGTTTAGGCAAGGTCGGTTTCGAAATACAACGGAGAAGATTTTGAGGTAGGAGTCACTATCCTTACGCAGGAATCGAAAACATCAGCGCGTAAAACTCTTGAAGCGTTTTGGATCAATGCCAAAAATTCAAAAGTGAACCGCAAGGAGGAGTGTCTTGTCATCACGCGTGACCTGGCGCCATACCTCAGGCTGATCCAAGGACCTGACATGGACACAGTTATCGACCATGTATTACTCTGTGCGGCGGCTATCCACCAACTAACTTAAATACTTACAACAAATAAACGGTAGGTGTTTGAATGAAGCTGTTTCTTATGCGAATGCAAATCGATTTGTCAAGTTTTATCTGCTAGGGTTATGAAAGTGTTTGGCTGAGTAGATCGCATCTCAATTTGACCTTTCCAGGCTCTGAAAAAGGCGAAACCGCCGAAACGTCAGCAATTGTGTTCTAATAAATTCTATATTAACAACCTCGTGTCTGCTTATTGAAGAAAAACATTGAATTATAAATTAATGCCGAGGTTAACAGAAAGTCGGTCTTGGGAATTATTACGACTAGCTTCGATCTCCTAAACTCAAACTTATAAACAGGCATAGTATTGCTAACTTCTCTATCTCATCTATATGCACAGTAATTTTTAAAGAAAGTTTTTGAACTGAAATCATACTTAGAAATATTTCCGTTGCACCATGTTGTTAAAATACTTTATATGATACCCATTCTGTACCAAATATTACTATAAATAACCACTGCTCGTTAGTTTCTTGAACGATTTCCAAGTGGCATTCATGTGAGATGAGACATAAGAATGACAATGCTCTCGGCGTTGATCAATCCCTGAGGGATGCGCCATGCATTCGACCTCATTAAGGATCGCTGGAGGTGATTGAGTGCATATATAGTGTTTAACGTTTTGTTTTCTGCCTTCTATAATTTTCATGGCAGGTTACTAAGCGAAATACAACCACAACGTTGCTGAGATATTTGCAAAACTCTGGACC